>JAYDZE010399577.1:0-16927 GCA_034509125.1 Monilaria moniliformis | reverse complement strand
GCGGATGACCTAAATGCTGTCTTGAAACAGAAGCATGCTGCTGGGACATATAAGAGCCTGGTAATTTGATTACAGACATTAGTTTCTGTGGAATTATTCATATCTGAAGCAGAAAAGGAAACCTATAATCTCCATATTATGCCATAGGTATTTTATCTGGAATCATGTGAATCTGGAAGCATTTTTGAAGGTCTTCTTCCCGAAGGCTTGAACATATACGCAACAACTGCATCAAATGCGGTAGAGAGTAGTTGGGCAACCTACTGCCCAGGAGAGTACCCGAGTCCTCCCCCTGAATACGACACCTGCTTGGGTGACCTCTATAGTATTGCCTGGATGGAAGATAGGTAATACCATATAGACTTCAAATTTTCTGACTTCATTAGATAATTATTCATATATGGTCTTCGTGTATGCAAATAAGAAATTTTCCTCAATGTGAATGATTCCTCTTGTAAGTGAACTTTATCTTGCGGTCACACAAAAGACTGGCTTCTGAGAGCAACATCAGTAACATTTCAAATAACATCTGGTAATAGAACATGAAAAATGGTGAAGGATGATAATGAGAGTCGTGGGGTGGTCGTCTAGCTAGTTCTGAAACTATGTTTTCTGGTGTAATGATTTCCTGATCAATATCAACGTCGTGGTGTTTATCAACAGTGACATGCACAATCTTCGGACTGAAACCTTGAAGCAGCAGTACGAGCTGGTAAGATCTCGCGAAACTAAATTTGTCCTTTGCTTAAATGAGGATTCCTACAAATAAATATCACACATCAGTTGATATTCAATTTGTAAACAAATATGATCTTTACTGCATTTTCAGGTCAAGAAGCGAACAGAGAATGACAATGGTTATTATGGCTCCCACGTCATGCAATATGGCGACGTGAAGCTAAACACGGAGGCTCTTTATCTGTATATGGGCACGAATCCTGCCAATGATAATTTCACTTTTGCGGAGGACAATTCTCTGTCGTCATCTTCACAAGCTGTCAACCAGCGCGACGCTGATCTCCTGCATTTCTGGCATAAGGTATGTGTGACAAAATCGCGTTTGGTCTCTCTGTTTCCTCTACACACTGTGTGTTTCAACTTATCAGATCGATCAGAATATAGAAAAGATCAAACAAGGATCAAATCAATGTAACATTGCTCGATTTTTGGTTCCTACTTGCAGTTTCGCAAGGCTGCTGAAGGTTCTGATCGCAAGGCTGAAGCTCAGATCCAGCTCGCTAAGGCTATGGCACACCGCGCACACATTGACAACAGCATCAAACTGATCGGAAAACTCCTCTTCGGGATTGAGAAGAGCCACAAAGTCATTAACTACGTCCAACCTACCGGGAAACCTCTTGTCCAAGACTGGAGCTGCATCAAAACTATGGTAACAACACTAATACATCCCAAAAATATTCATGTCTTCTTCGTTCCATTCCATTCTCTCCTTGTTTCATTCAAGAACACATTCGTTCCTATCTGCAACTACAGGTTAGGACATTTGAGGCACGCTGTGGGGCGCTATCCCAGTACGGGATGAAGCACATGCGAGCTTTTGCCAACATTTGCAATGCGGGTGTGAAGATTGAGGCGATGGCCAAGGCTTCTGCGCAAGCCTGCACCACCTTCCCTTCCAACTCTTGGAACTCTCTCTATAGGGGCTTCAGCGCTTGATTCGCAGTCGCCGTGCAGCCCGGGTATGTGGAAGTAGTGGTGCTGGATTTGAGCTTGTAGATATGAAGATGATCTTGATGTTATATATATATATACATATATATAATGTTGTTGGTGGCTTTGTTGTACATAGTGCCCAGGAATATAAAGGCCCTCTTATTATTCTCATAGTTAATTGTCATGGAGAGGTCAAGATTAGCAAGACAAATTACGTTCTCGAGTGAGGTTTACACTCAATTATTGGAGAAAAAGTTCCATAGTTTGCCCACACAATGTGGCAATATGAATTGACATATTGAATCAATAGTTTTTTGACAAGTAAAACGCCAGTTTTCATATGCACCTAAATATGCCCTACTATAATTTTATTTGTCAAATAATTATTGATTAGACACACCAACTCACATTGACATGTGGTATGTCTATGGTGTGTCTAGATCAAGAAATTATTTCTCCAATTATAAACCCTTTTCCGTCAAAAATTTATGTATTCCATTAAATCTTAAGTTGTGACTCTTTATGTTGCAATATAGGATTATAAATGAATTATATTACTTATTAAATAGCTCACCCAAATATATCATTAATACCTTATTCTATAAGGAACCAATAACGGATTGAAGAAAAAAAAGCCACATCACATTATCAACGACATTAACTCTTTTTGTCTTTTAGTTTAGTTTTTCCTTTTCTCTTAGATTAAAATATATTTATCATTATTGAAATAAATAAATTAATTGAGATCACATATTTTAAACAGATACAATTACAATTTATTTTTAATAAACAGACATTAACCATTTTACGATTGAACTAATACAAGCACACACAATTTTCAAATTTTCTAGATATATGAAACATCTACTTAAAACGTGCTCGACTTATTAAAGTGGTGATGGATTTCAAAATTATAACACGATTTTCTTGTGACAAACTCTTGTGTATTATTGGCTCCTCCAAACCTTCAAATTTGAGCTTCTAATGTTTAAAAATTCAAAGCAAAATTTGATAAATAAACCTAACCACATTACATTAAGTTAACCATGGTTAACTTAATCACATGCTAAGCGCCAGAGCACCGGTTAGCGAGAAGGCTCCACGATTAATTTATTGCAAAATAAAATAGCCAGCAAACGGCGTAAGAGATTCCGTTAGATCATTCAACATCGCGAGTCTTCATTCCAGCTCGTGTTGGGGCACAGTAACGCCGTCATCTAACAGTCCGAACGGCGAGCGATCGATACCGTTGATGATAATTCGACGGTCCAGATTGAAAAATGGAGAACGGGACGGTATAAAATTGGAGGCTCTAAAGAGAAAATAGAGTATTTCGGTATTTTTGTGTTGTTTCTTCACACAGGAAGTAGATACCAGCTCTCTCTCTCTCTCTACATCCTCTCTCTATCTCTAGTTTCTCTCTCATAAATTTGGAGGAATTGTTTGGAAAATTAGAGAATTGTGAGCTGTGTTATCTGGTGAGTGGTAATGCAGTGAATTGTAATGATCAAACGATTTAATAGTGAGAAATTCTAAATTTCTGCGAGATTAACTGAAGAAAGTCTCGCATATAATTGAATTCTGGATTTTCGTTGACCGTATCTGAACCGCAGGCACATTATCGGGTTGTGTTTTAGAAGATATTCAAGTTCGATTGTGCTGAAAATTTTGACGCAGTTCGATTGGATTTTTGGAAGGATATTTGTGTCGCGAGGTTTGTAATTATCACTATTTTGTAATTCTATTTGGATTCATTCGGTTGTTTGTAATAATACTGTGTTTATTTTTGTTCAAAAGGTGAATTTTTGAGAGATTTGAGATCGGTTTCGTGGATGAGAAGATCGCAATTGATCGAAGAAACCTCGGAATTCTCCTTGTTTCTCTGCTGAAAGCGCTATTTTCAGCGCTGTTGGGAGCAAATCAGCTGAAATTGCTGTGGTTCTGCTTGTTTTTTGAGGCGTATGTGACATGTCAATTCATTTCTTCTGAAGTTTTTTCGAGAGGTTCAGTCTGTTAACATCCAAGTTACACCAAGGTAATTTGTTTGGGATAAGATTAGAAAATTGGTGTATAATTTGCATTTTGTGTGACGAAATTTTTTTGGTTGCCTGTTGTCGCAGATTTGGAGGACTCCGGCTTTACTGATTTTTCATCAGATTTTATCGGCAGAGATTGTAGGTTGCAGTGGAGGATAGCAGGTATTTTGCAGGTAATGGTGATTTTTCTTCCTCCGTCTCTCTCCCTCCTCTTCTCTCTCTCTCTCTCTCTGGGGAACGTGTTATTCAAATCGTTTCAGCTTCATCTTTCACCAATCTATCACCAGAGTTTCTTGATGTTTGATTCAAGTGCTCTATTCCAAAGTTTGCCCAAATCTCTTCGTCTTCACAATTCGAATATTGTGAATCTCCAACAAAAAAAATTTTCTTAGAAATTTCCTCTATTTGAAACTGCTGGAGCTGAAGTGAGGTTTGGAGCATCATTCAGCACTCAAGTTGACCTAAAAAATCAAGAGCTAAATTTCTTTTAAAAATTTGTCATTCCTTCAAATCTCACATATCAACAATTTTCCTCGCCCCATCTAGTAAATCAGCCGTAAAATGTCAAAAACCACAACAGAGTGCTCTGATCCTGACATTTACTTTTTCCAGAAAACCAAATCTCTTCATTCAATGAATTGTCAAACCACGCATTCATCTCCACTTGTTTCGTTCCCAATAATACAAAAATTTCCTTATTTTTTTCTCTCACTCCACTAATATTCCTTCATCAGGCCAAAATTTCTTTGTCAGAATTCCGGTATACGACCATTTCTCCTCAATTTCTTTTGCGCCCACGATGATTTCGCAATATTCTATTTTATCTCTTCACCTGCAATTGGCCAAAAAGTCTGCCAATTTGAAACTCAATGATTGTCTTTTCTTTTTAAATCTTATCTTCCTTTCCTTTACACCATTATTGGCACAAAAATTTCACAGTAATTTACTTAACAGAGCCTTAACTTCCGTTAATAACGAGAAGCAAATGTTACTTGACGGCGTACAGGCGTACAAAAGGGGGCGATGGAGAGGAACATTACCCACTCCACCAATAGAGACGGCTTATTGCTGAGATCTGAATCCAAGTCAGCCGCTACGACGTCGTCCGAGTTCGTCTTGCAGTGGGGTAACAGAAAAAGGCTACGCTGCATGAAGTTCCAGGCCAAGGACCACACCAATAACAACTCATCCGGTGCGGATCCGGTTCAGCGGGCCACGACCCGGATCGATCGGCGGGTCGTTAGGTCGGATCTCAGCAAGAGAGAAGATCCGAACTCGAATCAGCTCAACACCAATACTGCTGGTAAGAGTAACGGCGGTGGTAACGGGTATTTGAACCTCCGTCAGCGGCCGGCCTCTCCGTCTCATCGAATTTTGAGGTATGTTGCTTTTATTTTCTCAAAAAATAATTTTGCGCTATTTTAATTACGTTTAGCTATTTAACTTTTTTCTTTGTATTCGTGGAGGAAAACAAATTATTCTTGAATTCATTAATTCTTTTTTCCTTTTTTCATGCAATAATTCGTGCATAAATAATTTTTTAAATGTGCGTTGATAATTGTATTTTTGGTTTCGTCAAAGCAAAAATGAAAAAGTATTTTTCGCGTATATCAATTACAGATTAAATAATGCGAGTAATATCATTTTCCCTTGATTTCTTGGAAGCTGCTAATTGGTTGGCTTCGGAAAGTGGGCCACTATTTATCCTCATTTCCACTCCTTTGGCAATGAACTGTTATTTTCCAGGATTGCTAGATCCACGCCACATTTGTATTAATATTCAAGATTAGGACACGTAAACCATCAACATTAAGGTAACGAATTCAATCCAACGGCTCAAATTCTTCCAAAGACCACCTCACACCCTTTTCTGTTTTTCATTTTCTCTCCATTTGTGGTATCTCTCTCTGTATTTGCACACACTGCCCTCAAATATCACGTCTCTTTGTATTAAATAAAAGGCTGTGACCCATATCTGAAACCATACACTCTCGTAAAACAACTCCCCCAATTCTCTGATCCAAAAGCACTACCCCACCCCCCACAAGGCTATTTCTGTAATTTCCCTCCCACCCTTTTAAAAATATTTAATCTTTTTATTGTTTTTATTTTCATTTAGTATTACTTTTCACTAGTATAACAATTTTTGTTATAGGTTGTCAAATTCATCAATAGTCATAGAAGTAGTTGAAGTTTATATTTTTATTTACATATGTTATGAACTGTGCTGTGATTCGCTTTCACTTTATTCAATCTTTAGGAATTCAGAGAGTTCGCTTGGTATGAGAGGACACAGCAACGGAGTAAGGGGGTTGACATCCCCAGAAAGAGGAGAGAAGAGGGGTGGTACCACCCGCAATAATAGTAGTACCCACCTCCATAGTAGTACCAAGAACAACAACAATAATTCTAGTCATCACAATGACAATCACTACCAACACGGCGGCGGAGGTGGTGGCTCCGGGTCATCCGGGACAGGCCACGACGAGAAGAAGGGCGGCTCGTCCTCTGGCGGCGACACCGCCATCTTGGCGGTGTGGCCGCCGAAGTTCGTGATCTCCTTGACAAACAAGGAGAAGGAAGAGGATTTCATGGCGATCAAAGGGTCCAAGCTCCCTCAGAGACCCAAGAAGCGAGCCAAGTTTATTCAGCGCACACTCAACGTAAGTCTTACCATTCCTTTATTTATCAAATCCCTCCTTGTTGAATACTTGAATCTTTGGTTTGAGTTATCAAGCATGAAAATTGGTATTTTGGAGCGATTTATCTCGTGTTAGGTAAGGAATTATTCCTTACTTTAGTGTTATTATATAAAGTTAAATATGGGTATAGAGCGTGGAAAGAAAGATTGATCTAGATTTCTTGTTTTGGATTATATTTTGCGGCTTGTAATGAAAAACCAAGCAAGGAAAAACGAGGGACTTTTATCTATGTTAGGTAATAAAATGAAAGAAATAGGTTGGGAACTTTTATGAGCTAGTTGCGTTAAATCTTTTCACCGGTTTTACACGTAGATATATTTGCACAAATTAAATGAATCGCATTAAATATTAGCTTGAGAAAAAAAGAAAAACCTCTCATTTAAACATGGCAGCAACGTAGGGTAGGTGCAATGTACGCGTCCCTTTTTGCCCGTCCATTTGGGTCGTGAATGAAGGCGACTTTCGCTCTCATCTTTTACTTCAAATTTCACATGAAGGGCATATGTGACTTTTCAACAAATACAACTTGGATCATCACTTTATTCAATTACTTGGAAAAGTGCACCAAAAAATTCTTGTTTTTGCAACTTGCATTTGTTCTTTTCTACTGTAAGAGAAATTCGATATGGAAATGATTGTTTAGTCCTTACTTTCTGGTTAGACTTTATAAGTTGCTCATAATATTAGCGACGGACCAACACCACAATTTAATATTTCCATGGTGTATTTTACTGCAAGTTTTTAATTAAATATTCTGGAACTACTGATGCAATAATTGGTTTTGGTGGGGTTCTGTTTTCTTGTTCATTCTTCTTTATAGAGATGAAAGCGCACTCTTTTTTGGGTTGTTTGTGTTTAAGATCAGCTATATATAGTATATGATATGACTTTATCTGTATCCCAATAATGGATCAATGAACTATATAAAGAAAAAATATTATGGACTTGACTTTCTGACTATATTATCATCTTGTGCATTTGCAGTTGGTTAGTCCAGGTTCATGGTTATGCGATCTGACCTTGGAAAGGTACGAGGTCAGAGAGAAGAAGGTTTCTAAGAAGGTACTCCCTCTCCCTCCCTCTCTCTCTCTCTCTCGTTTATTGATTTGTTGTTTGATTTATTTAGAGACCTAGAGGATTGAAGGCGATGGGAAGCGTGGAGTCAGATTCAGAGTAGAAGGGAAGATTTGGGCGTGGATATTAATAAAAGTTGAGAGGTCTGAGAGAGTAGAGATTTGTGAAAATATTCCCCAAGTGTGTGCTTCGAGATTGAATTTTTGCGGTTCAATATAATTTATGATTTACATTTTTTGCTTTGAATGCACAACCATCGGTCATGTCTCGTGAGAATCAACTTTTATCAACACTTTCTTTTCCTTTTGTCATCTAATACAAATTGGTCAAGAAAATATATTGATCATTAAGTGAACAAGATGTTCTTGGGATATTTCAAAACCATCTCTAGTATTGGATGATATTTCACCAAGCAAAGGTCATAGAAGAAGAGAATAATGATAAACTATAAAGTTAATAATTTAACCATGGAAGGATTTTGGCGTGGGATACGGTACTCGCATTGAATAATCAAATGATTCATCTTTGTCCTTGGACAGTTCAGGATGTGTCTCTGTCGATGTTGAAAAAGGTATAATTGTAGCTTTCAAAATTTGATAATGACTATTTACGTGAAATCTTGGCAAAATTTGATTTTTGGGCCTAAATAATATGACAAGAAATTGGGCTTAGAAAAAGATATTGGGGTTTGAACATTGAATCTTTATTGGTGTCAGTAAAATAATATAGACCACGAAAACTAATTCATGACACCCGTTTTCACATAAAATTAGTTGCTTCGATAAAAGAATTGAATTAAAAACTAATTATTTACTATTTGGTATAGATTTAATTGAAGAATAATAGTTCAAAATCTCGGTATAAAAAACTTTGCATCGATTGTCAAAATTAGTTAGATTTTCTTCTTTTTTTTTGAATTGTCAAAATTCGTTAGATAGTAGTAACATATTTGGGGAATAAATGTTGGGAAATACAATTCCCATTGAGATTTGTAATTGTTGAATTTTAAGAGGCTTGATTTTGGTGTGGATAGAATCGTCGAAAGTCACACATACATATATAGATTGAATATTACAAAACGAAAAAGAATTTCAAATTTCAAATATATCCACCACAATTTCCTAGCAACGACATTCATCCACCACAAATCAACTCCGCAAAATCCCCAAAAACACAATCAATATACACACACACACACTCCGCCAAACGTCTAGAAAGAAAAAAAAACTCAGATCCTGAGCGCCGAGCCGAAGACGAACGAAGCTAAGGCGACGGCGCAGCCGGCGGCGATCGACGGCAACGCCACTCCGGCTGAAGACGCCGGCGCCGGTGCGGGACCTTCCTGCGCGGCTGAGCTCCCGATGAGTGCGAAGACAGCTGTCGCGATCGCCATTGTAGCCACCAGAACTCTGGTTTGCGACACCGCCATTGTGTGCGTACGTGTGTGTGTGTGTGAGAGAGAGAGAGAGGGAGGGAGAGACAATGTTGTAAGGATTGAAAAATGTCCTGACTTGAGTGCCAGAGGTAAGAGTTGAGAGAGAGATATGTAAGGATATTTATAGAGAGAGAAGGTGGTCGGTGTGGGAGTTTGTGGCAGAAGCTAGGGAGTACGGGCAGCTGCCCGAATTTACAGGCTGGCAAATGGAGAGACAGCCATACGACTGCGTACTCAATACATGCCCCCACAAATAATTCGTGTAAATGCTGATTTGGTGATTGCAAAGGAGGAAATGATTTTTTGATATAATATTTTTATATTATAATATATATAATTTTTTCTGTAGTAATTATATTTTATATTTTGATCCATTTATCTTTGTGTTATTTTGATTAGAGAAAAATTAATTAAAAATAACAATTAATTTCTAAAATTATGGAATTAAATCAATATTCTCATTAAAAAATGTACATATTTATTTCTACAATTGTAGCTTTTATGAATTTATTTTAAATTTTCTATAGTATATTTTAAATCTTTTTTTTTATCTTTAAGAAAATATCTAGATTCATCTCATTACACATTGTTTATTTTAATAAAATTTAAACAAAATGATGTCATTGTAAGTACTTTTGTATATTATTTGCATTTCTTTTGTTCGTTTTCTTAAAAAAAATCTTCAATTTTATTATATTATTTGTATTTTGTTGATTATATCTTCTACACTCGATTTTATGCTAATTTTATCTTTAAATTATACTTAATACTCCTTCCATCCCGTGTTAGTTGAGGCATTTTTTTTCGGCACAGGATTTAAGAAGATGGTATTTAGTGTTTTAAGTGGGTTGATAATAAAGTAAATGAGTGACTAGGTATTTTAATTATGATATTTATTTATTTATTTTAATAAAGAAAATAATAAAAAAGATATTCCTATTTTTAATATTTTAAATAAATTTATTAAATGTTTTATTAAGCTGTTAAGAACAAAGCAAACACTGTAATTGATCATGGAACGCTATCAATGTCTTCCAACAACTGATGCAAAAGTTGAATACTAGTGTGAACTAAACCCTTCACCTCTGAATCTGGAAATTTTGCAAAAAACTGACTGAACATAAGAAGAAGCTCATATTTAGCAATTTAGCAACACCAATTTGGATTTAGATATGAATACAATTTGACAATTTTTTAATCGTAAGACTGTTTCAAACTTAATTTTACTATATCATCAATTATTGGAAGAAAAAAAAACATTCAGAAAGGGTGGGTGAATGAATTATAATGCTCTACTTTCATTTAAAGTCTCATTTTCTTTTTTAAGTTGTCACATTTTAAGTATTTTATTCTATTTTAATAAATAATATGAATATTTAATTGTGTAAATATTTTTTGATTAAAAATACATGTGAATCAATATATTTTATACTATAGTCACCTTTTTCTTATATTTATATTAAAAAAAATGAGACACTTCGAATGAGAAGTAGCAGCAAAGGAACAAATTTCCGTTAGTTAGTCCATGTCAGAAATGGACATTTATATACCGGTATGTAACGGCGAAGACACGGCGATTTCCCGATTTTCCAAGAACCTTCTTCAATATAAAAAGTAAATGTGTAATATAAAATATTTAATCCGTTTAAAAAAATAGTGACAAAATTAGTCCTCTAATTTTTTTTTAACCTCTATTTCTTCTTGGAACGTTCTAGAATATAGTATACTTTCTTAATTTTTTTTAAAGTTATCTTAAAAATTATTAATTTAATTTGATTTAATATTTGTAAAATTAATATGTGATCTGATAAATAAAAACAATATAAAATAATAACCTATCATGACATTTTTCAAAAATATTAAATAAATTTTATTAATATATGTGAGAAATGAAAGTGAATTGATGGTTACTTTGTGAAAAACACCCTCAACATGATCTCTGCAAATACTTAAAAAAGGGAAGACATGGCAAAATCATTAGGCAAATATTGTTCCATTTACTCTGGTTGGTGTCGACTTAAATAAATATAAAATAATATAAAGCAATGTATGCATACTTGGATAAATTACACAATTTTACTTCAAATACTCAAATCATATATATCATCAATAATAAATCTTAGACCAAAACCAAATCAAAACTTGTGTTATATATCAATTTTATTTAAGTACTCAATCATGTATATCGTCAATCATAAATCTTGGACCAAAACCAGATCAAAACTTGTGTTATATATCAATTTTATTTAAATACTCAATCATGTATATCGTCAATCATAAATCTTGGACCAAAACCAGATCAAAACTTGTGCTATATATCAATTTTATCTAACAAAGAATAATTCCTCCCACCTCTTTTTCTCTATACATATCACAATTTCTTCCCTTCTTCATTTCCAAACAATGTTTTTTTTGGACTAAAAACCTAAGAATTTAGGGGCTAATAGAAACAGAGCTTGCAAGGCACTAGGAGAGAACTTTCTTGCAAAAAGATAACAAACAGAGGAAGGCTGGCCATTATACAAGCAATTATGCCCTTCATATATCCTCCTCAAGAAGAACTCTTCCGCCACGTCAGAGGCCCCGAACGTGGCCGGATGGGCCCCGCCCCTTGACCAGTCGACCCACGTCAGGCTCCGGTTGGCCAAGAGCCCAGCCGCCTGTATGGTCAGCATGGTCGGGAAGTAGTGCTCGTCCACATAGCACGCCGGCCTGCAGAAGTTCAAGAATTTCGGGTAGAATTTTGTGTCTTGGACGATGTAGATGGCGAGCTTCCTGCTGACCTCGAACCACTGGGATCCCTTGCGCCAGTCCGATACGTTGACCTCTGGCAGCATGTTGCCGTTGTAGCGGCCCCGCCCGTATGGGCCCGGGTCGTCAAACGCGCCCATGAAGCTGAACTTGGAGCCCATCATGTAGTTGTAGATTGTGGTGAAGTTGAAGAGGGGGATGCACGACTCAGAGAGAAGGACGAAGCGCTCGTTGGAGATGTCGAGCAGGGCGTTTGCCAAGAGCCGCCTCTCCGCGTCGCACATGCTCATCCTTCCCCATTCGGAGACCTGTCAAGACTCGACGAAACAACTACATTTTAGCAACAAACGGCGCCAAAACCGGATTTATAAGATCACGCAAACCAAACAGGAAATGAGGTAAGGCATGGATGCAGACAACAAGAAGATAATGAGCTCCCAATCATAAAGAAACCGACTTCGTAAATGTCGTTTCTTTATGCTCTGTAGTTGCTGATACGGCAGTCAAACATACTTCTATCGAACTATTCAATCTAAGATAACACCAAGGCAATAATAACTAGTCAGAATGGCTATCCTGGATTCAACCTATTCGATCCACAATTAACGTCTCTGATTAATGCACTCGATTAACTAATTCGAGATGCAGAAAGGGGAGTTCGAGATGCAGAAAGGGGAGAGCCACGAATATCATTATGATAAACCCTATTTACTATCTTCAAACAGCCACATAGCTCCAACCCAGTACAATGTTAGCTTCAAGTACCCGTTGTTACAATTGAACATGTTCGTTGACTCTATATACACGTCCTAGAGTGGCAATTTTTCCCAGAGATTTCGGTCACAGACACCAGATGGAACACATGGAAACAAAATCAGATAGTGAAACACAACGATGACTTCAACTGACTACACATTGACATGCTAACATGTCAAGATAAGTCCGATAAGCAAACTGAAAGAAATTCTTCATCACTCGAAATACCACTTGATACACCCTTCTCAAACTCAATTACAAACCTTAATTTCAAATCGAGCAAACTTCATAGATTAGTAAGTAGGAAAAGCCAAAACTATGCAAAATCAACTTTCCTAGACAGCCAAAGAAACATGTAAATATTTTTCATATGACATCAAATTCCATCATCGAAATAAACTAGCTGCCACAGAATGCAATTAAAACTATTACATTACAACAAATAATAACAAAGCATATCATAAGATTTGACATGAGTTTCAAGTATATCATATATAAAAATCATGTAACTCGTCATAGAACTACATGGAAAATCAATGCCAACATAGCACAAATTCAGCCTCAACAAACTAAATAGATGGTAAAAAAACGTGGCACAGTACACACCTGACTTGGTATCTGTCTCTTGTAAAACACAGATCCTGATGGGAAATCAGCCTCAAACGTAGGCAACGAGTGAATGTAAATCGAATACTTCCCCTCATGCCCTTTAAGAAACCTCTCCCAAAGAGGCGCCAATGGCAACGGCCCCTTGGTCAAGAACATCAATGCGATTTTGGGGACCCTCTCAAATGGATACTTGTTCACACGGGGCACGAATGTCGCCCTCCAAAACAACTCCTCATCACTCATTCTGTGCATCAAATTGGAGGGAGGCTCGATCCATCGATCCAATGCCAACGGCTCGTGATTGCAGGGCACTAATATAGGCTTCATAGAGGTCACTACACTATTAATCCCAAAGTATCTAATCATGTAGATGCTAACAATAGAGAAAGTAAAGCACAGAACCAGAAAAAGTACAAGCAGCTGAAGCACCCTCTGTGGCAAAACCCTAGTCTGACCTACCCTGACCCCTGTAATAGGATCTTTGCCTTCTTCCATATGTACAACCTTCGATTGCATCTAATGTGAAGAAAGTCTAATCCAACCTCAAGTCTTTTTTTCTTTTCCCACCATGAAAACCCTACTAAAATCTCATTAAAAATCCAATCTTTCTCCAAAAGCAAAAGCTAAATCCAAATCCCAGCTCTTGAATCACAATCAAATATAAGATATACTAAACCCCATCATTATATTTTTTTATTCACAGCTAATAAATGGAAAGAAAAAGGCTACAGATTTCAACTCAAAATAGCTAAAAATAGAAAGTCCTAGCAGATTGATTTGTAAATTGAAATCATAAGAAACCGTCAAGACTTCCAACTACAAATTAGTTCTCAGATCATATACTCGAAGAGAGAGAGAGAGAGAGAGAGAGAGAGATCATGGAATTAACTAACTTTATGCAGGGAAAAGAAGGGAAAAAAAGCTGATATGAAGGGTTTCACAGCTTAAATAACACCAAGAGCTCGATTTAGAATCTTGTTTGATTCTTGCTTACACAAATCACGCCGTGTATAGTGTTAAAATTGTGTTTAAAATTAAGAGGAAAAAAAGAAGTGGCAAAAACCTACAGTATTAATTTTAACTTGTACAAAATTGAAGAGCTCAAAAGAAAGCCAAGCGAAAACACCGGAAAAGGAATTCCCAGAGATTTAAGAAAGCAAATCCAGTGAAAATTGATTAAAAATTACGAGAGAGAGGGAAAGAGAGTCACAAGAAATCTAATGGGAACAACAAATGGAAAAGTGATGCAAGGAATTGACTAAGTGACTAATTTCTCTTTCTTAAGGAATGTCAGTAAATCTCAATCACATGCTTAGCAAAAGGGCAAAAAGCCGTTTGTGTTTGGTGATATTGTTCGTAATAGGCAGTAAATATTGGTGTGCAAATCGACAGGCTATCCTATCCCGCGAGATTATGGAGATCAAATCAAGAATGTGTAAGTTAAATTATTTTGGAACCGACAAATTCGCATTGGAAATCCCGAGTAATTATTTCCTGGATTTATTTGATGCAAGTGTATTGATGTTGTAAATTTGAAACTACAACTGATCACCTACACTGCATTCAGTCGGTGTTGAACCCAAAACCTCTCGTTAAGAAAAGTCTTTGGATGCCTCATTGACGTATTAGTTGCATTCTTGACTAAAAACACTAGTATGTTGAAGTGTATATAGAAATCTACGCTATCCAATCGAATGACAATGAAGTGCTAACAAAAATGTTCATGCCCATTAAATTGGTGAATAAGTGGACTAAAAAGCAAAAGTTTACCTCATTTATTTACTCTCAATTCTATATAATGGTAAACCTAAATTTTTACTTGTAATTGTTATTGTATATCATTCGTATTTAAATTGTCTAAGAACTATTATGCTTACGTAAAAGCCTTCTTGGGATGGGACTTGGGAGAGCACCTGCACGAATTGAACCTCGCTTAGACGTATATACGTATATTTTTTACATATATCGTGAGCCATGACACATATTTATACAACTCTGTCACGATGAATAATGGATACTATATGTCCCATGATCAAACAAACTCACCTAACTAGGAGGTCGTGGAGAGAGAGAGAATGGAAGTAGCTAAAATTAATATTATAAAGCAAGGTTCGACCAATCTCCTCATTTGAAGATTCTCGAGTTGGTGCCAACTTCATGAGCTGGCTACCACAAGTCACAAGACCATTCATGCCTCGACTTTCTTTCTTTTTTTATCATTCACGCCTGAACTTTGCCTCTGAATATTCGAAATACGAATATTCAGACATTTTTCTTCAATTAATTTAATCGAGTCTTTGTACTTTAGTCTCTTCAAATGAAGTTTATATAAATTCCATGTGCGTTAATTACTTAATATATAACCTTGTTACACCAAAAACGACGACTCGATTTTAACATGAATGAAAACACACACTAAAAATTATTTTTTTTAGCTGTTAGCTACAAATTTTTTGGTATATGAACTTAGTTGACCAAAGAAAAGTTCCAAGCGCAGTTCCAAATAATCATGGAACCACGAATCTATGTATTTTATTATTATTATTATTATTATTATTATTATTATTATTATTATAAATATGCACCCTTAACAAATTTTATAATACCTATAATATCCTTATTTTATTTTACAAGAACAATTTAGTAATTTAATTCACATATATACGATTTATTTATTTTGAGATGAAATAAGAATCATTTCGTATCTTAAATTCTTCAGAATCATGATAAAAAAAAAATTTAATATATGAGAAATATTATACTGAGCACTATTCCTTAGCATTATTCTCTTAACCATTTTTTTTACATATTTAATTTGATTCTAATACCTAAAAAATTATTATTGATATCATTAATGTTATGAATTATATAAAAATCAAAGCTCAATTTATTATTTTGTTCGTCTATTTGGAGTTAATATAGAAAAGGAACGAATCAAACTTTTATTTTTATGTAATAAGTTAAATTAATGATGTTAGTCATAAATTTTGAAATATTAGAATCAAACTATATATATATATATATATATATATATATATATATATATATAAATTAATGCTAAAGAAGACTAAATGAAAGTGGTGCTACGGATAATACTCATACAAAATATGTAAAATATGTAGCGTAACATTTTCTCATAGATTCATAACTTGTACATTGATCTCACGTACCATTTAGCTAGTTACGAGAAATGTAAGCTCCACAAAACTTGAATATACACAGACCTCTAAATATGCATAATTTTTCCACAAGGATAATTACTAAGACGCATCTTGTTTTCTACTCTAGGAAATCAATCATCTTTAGCACAAAGCAAATAGAAAACCTAGATCAACGGCTTTTATTCGCGCCGACACGAAATTTAGACAAAAGGCCATCAATTTCAGCAACCTTTCAGCTAGGGCATGGATTTTAGGCACTGGTATATGTTCCAGAAGTAATATGAATTAGCATGAAAATGGCAGTAAGTAGCAAGCGTTGCATGTTTCAGGTAAGACCACAAAGTGGTGTTAGCAGTTTTGCAAGAGTTGATTTACATCAAAGTGAGAAAAGAAGCACTTATCCGTGACACCCCCTTCCTTATGTAAGAGAAACTAATATTCGAGACCTACTTGACCACGTCGAATTTAGCACGAATGTTGGAGATCATGACCGGACATTCTCCCTTCTCGTCATAATCAGCATAATCTCCTCCCGAAAGATCAATGTCAGTGAATTTAGTTCCTTCAAGCTACAAAAAGACGAACAGAAGTACATTAGAGTAGTTCCCATGCTATAACTGCAGGGTCACAAGCAAACAGTATTGGTGCCAAAAGACCTCTGGGGGGGGGGGGGGCACGAGAGAAACAGACAGACAAGGAAAACCAAAATAATTCGTCACAGATACATAT
>JAYDZE010399466.1:0-16927 GCA_034509125.1 Monilaria moniliformis | reverse complement strand
AATTAATATTATTATTTTAGTTATTTTTTATTCTTTTAGTTAGGGTTAGGTTTTTAATTTTTATTACTTTAATTAGGAATAGATCGTATCGTTATCGTGTGATTGTATTGCCGTGTCGGGCTCATATCATTATCATGTTGTTATGATGTCATGTCAACGCGAATAGAAACCTATCGCTAACAGGTTCGTGTTATGTACAAGTCGTGTTCAGGTTTGAATGTAGCAGGTCGGGTTCGGGTTCAAGTTGAAGATTTTCTTAACAGGTCGTGTGTTCGGGTTTGAACTCATCAGATTGGGTCGTTTTCTGGTATACCCGATAATAACTCACTCAATCCACACAATTTGTCAGCCGTACTTTATACATATGCATTTCTTGAGATTCACTCACTCAATCACACACAAGCGTTCGGTTAAATAAATTTATATTAAAATATTTTCCATCTCAAACAATTAATTAACAACTAAAAAAATAAAATAAATTAAAAGTCCGTGCATCGCACGGGTGGAACACTAATTTGAAATAAGCTGCATGTACCTAGAAATAATGCAAAATAAAATTCAACAATGTGGGACAAAGTTATCATCATTACAAATATCACCTTATGTCAGAGTATTATCGAACGTTCCAAGAATTTGCAATCCGCCTTCAATATGGCGAGAAGAAAAACATCTACTAAACGATATTTTGAGTATTTGCTTATTTTTAAAAAATTAGTATTAACAAAAAAGTTCTGTGGTCTTTGATACCTTTTTCATTTTTTTTTATATTGTTTTTGAGGTAGCTGTTATCTTAGACTAAACCTGAGTAAATTGGAGGCATATGTTGATGTATGGAGGCTGAAGTTTTGAGCAAAGAGAGTCAAAATGAATGAGAGGTTCTTGAGGAAGAGCCAATGACTCCACCGCCAAATAAGTCATTGTTGAGATTAGCTAGAGCGTGACGTCCACCTAATAGGCACTCACCTTCTAACTACTATTTATTACTTATTTATGGTGGTGAATTTGAATGCTATGAAGAGGCAAAACACGACGGTGAAAAGTGTCGGTGGAGAGTTGCAATGGATGATGAGCTGACATCTCTGCTCCTAAATGGTACATGGAAATTTGTTGACCTCCCAAAAGAAAAAAACATATTGACTGAAAGTGGTGCTACCGAATTAAGATTGAAGCTGATGGTAGCAAGCGCTAGCAAACTCGATCAATTGTCAAATGGCTTAAGCAACGACACGGTATTGATTATACTGAAGTTTTTACTCATGTTGTGAAATTGAATACTATTCGTAAGGTGTTGAATATGGTTACTGTAGAAAAATTGTTGCTACATTAGATGGATATAAAAACGACATTCCTTCATGGTGATTTGAAGGAAGAATTATCATGGCACATCCTAGGGGGTTTGTAGTGAAGGAAAATGAAGGACTTGTGTGCAAGTTAAAGAAGAGCTTGTATGCTTTGAAGAAAGCTACAATATAGTGGTACACGATGTTATGCTTGATATTGCTATGATGGATGTCATGCTGACCATTGTTGTTACTACAAGAGGTTGGACGAAAGCTATCTTATCCTGCAGTTATACGTTGATGATATGTTGATGCAGGAGCTAATGCAAGCGAGATGGATAAGTTGAAAAACGATTCTCCATAAAAGATCTTCGAGTGGCAAAGTAGATTTTTTGGCATGAGAATTGAGTGTGAAAAAGCGATGAGAAAGTTTTTTTTCTTTCGCAGGCGAATTATAGACACAAGGTTCTAAAAAAAGTCAACATGGACGATTTGAAGCCTGTGAATGTACCATTAGGTAGTCACTTGAAGCTCTCAAAAAATGACTCGCCAATTAGAAAGGATGAATGTGTTCAAATGATAAAGGTTCCCTATGCTTCTGTAATTGGTATGTCATGGTGTGTACAAGACCAGATATTGCACATGCAGTGGAGTATTAAGTCGGTTCATGGGTGACCCGGGCAAGCAACATTGGAAAGCGATCAAATGTGTTTTACGATACTTGAGAGGTGCCATGAACAAGACTTTGTGTTTCAATGACAAGAGTGTCTAGTTGGCCGGTTAGTTGGCGCTGCCTTGATTGGAAAAGAAGTAGAAACAATATGCTTTTACTTATGGGGGTAATGCTATATCTTGGACTTCTAAGTTGCAAAAGGTTGTTGCGTTATCTACTACAAAAGTTGAGTAAATAGCCATAATGAAAGCAAGTAAGAAGATGGTGTGATTGCAGAATTTTTTGGGTGAGCTTGGGAATGAGCATAAAAATATCACTCTCCATAGTGATATAGTCAAAGTGTTATATTCTTGGCAAAGAATCTGACATGTCATTTTGGGACGAAATATATTGAGTTGAAGTATCACTACATTTGTCATCTATTGGAGAAAAAGACCTTGCAACTTATGAAGATACTTGGAAATGAGAATCCAGCCGACATGTTTACTAAGGTGGTGTCATTAGAGAAGTTAAAGTTGTGCATAACTTCAATTGGCTTGGAACGTAAAGATAATGCTTGGTGATGCTAGGTGGAAATGGGGGGAGAACACGAAGATATGGTTGCTTGAGAGTTCAGTCTCCAAATGGGAGATTGTTGATCTATGGAGCCTGAATCTTAGGGCCTAAACAATTTTCTTGTGGTTTTAGATTTTAGGACTATTGTTTTCCTATAAAAAGGTGTCCTCCTTTTGTATTTGTATCCTAAATATCATAGTGAAAATTCATGACTTGGCATCGCCCCAGAGGTTGTCTCGTAGATACAAATTGAGTAACCAATTCTCGTGTTCTTCTCATTTTCGTAATTTTATGTATACGTTATTTTCCAACAACATAACCCACGAAATTGTTGACAATCAATAATCCAATGTAAAATATTTCATTGCAAGAATTATTTTATGGGAAAAGTAATATTTTATTTCCAATCATATTGTATACTAATATATATGTAAAATTAAAAATTAATAAATATACTTTTAACCTTGTAGATTATTCTACCTTACAACTGATACATTTTGGCCCTCCCTAATAACCAAATTCAAGCTATTTTGAAGAGATTTTAGTTCGAGTTTGAATTCGAGATTGATGTCGGAATTGAGATTTAATTGAGGAATTTTGGAGACTATGGTTTGAGCCATTCGTTCAAATTTTTCATTTCATTGTCTAATATCCATTGGAGAGTAATTTAGTTGGAAAATTTGTGTTGTAGAACTAAGATTTTGTAATTGTACGATGTGGAATTGCGACGTCAAATCGATATCATATTGAAATTAGAAAACAAATTAACTTTTTTAAAGAAATTATAATAGTTAATAATAATGATAGTATAGATATGAATTCATAATAGCGACGATTCTTTTCATATATATGAATCTTATTTTGGATGTGGAGATTATGCAACACGTACAAAGTGAAGTCGTCTGATTATAGTGACTTGATATGCGGTGCCTTTTTTTAATTAGGTAAACGTATCCACATTCAAGTAGCTGAATTTTATATTGGAGGATAAAAGGGAACATCGTAATGCTGGTTCCTTTCCAGATTGAAAAAAGGAAACATCAAGTGTATTTGCCTCTCAAACGAAAAAAGCAAAAAGCAAAAAGAAGAGAGACAATTTATTTGGTGGCTGGAGACTTATTTTGACCTGTTTTTATTATGAAAAATCACTTTATACTATATTAAATATATGATTTATAAATTCATATTATAATATTACTCTCCTAAATAATCATAGGGCAAAAAATGAGTTAAGTCAGAGACGAGTAGAGTACTTTTTCTCGAAAAATGTTAGCACAGTTCATGCGACATTTGAGCAATATTTAGCGGTACTTCTTTTTCTTGGAAATCATAGTGCACGTTACATTTGAGCAATATTTGGCGTACAAATTTTGTTTGATGTTGAATTGACCTAAAATAATCTGAAATAATGGAAAATAAGATTTATAAGGCAAATTTAATTTTACGTGACCTTGTCTTAAATTAAGTATCAGGTCGGATCCATCAAATAGAACATATCATGAGATTAGTCATGTCTAATCCATCAAACCGAAAACATCATAGTAGTATTGTTATAATTCTTAACTATATGAAAGAATCGGCACATCTATGTTAATTGAATCTTAATAGTAATTAACAAGTCCAAATTTAGAAATAGTAATTAATAAATTATAGTTAAAATAGATGCACCATATATTTAAATACACTAACATTGGTTTTCCCTCTTGACTAGTAAATCACTTTAGCTTTTCAATATCCAACCCCACAAAATTAGTTGGGTAGGAATATTGGGTGTGGCATGGTCTAAGAAGATTGTGAGTTGGCCCAACGTGATAGGCTCCACGACCCCCATTACTCATGTCAACCGGGTCCACATAACTTAATTTACCACGGATCCCACGAGTTTCTGGTTTAATTTGTTTATATTTTTTAAACATTGATTAAAGTGTCCAACTCAGCCAATCCCAAATATAAGTAGATTCCCGGAAAATGCTGCAAATTTATCTATCGATTCCGTCAAAAACCGAATTGCGGCCTGTAGTATAAACAAAAACAAAATATCTAAAATTCGAATATTCGAACCGAATCAAACCAAAATTTGAAATTTGGTTCGGTTTTTTTCGGATTTCGGTTTGGTTTGGTTTTAATTTTTGGCGAATTTCGGTTTTTCGATTCGGTTCGAATAAGATATAATATAAATCGAAAAAATCGAATTTATATTTAATATTATATTATATATATAATAACATAATAATAACTAAATAAATGTATATATATTTATATATGTATACATTTAATATGTGCATATATTTATACTTTTACATAAATATATATATATATATATATATATACATACATTTTTTGGATTTTCGAAATTTCGGATTTTCGGTTTTCGATTTTTTGGATATTTTTATGAAATTTTGGTTTTTTCGGTTCGGATCGATTTTCATAGTTCGGATTTCGATTTTTCGGGTTCGATTTTTCGGTAATTTAGTTTGGTTTGGACAAAAATTCGAACCGAAAACCGGATACTCACCCCTACCAGAGAGAGAGGACTAGTAAATCTTCAAAATCAAATCCTCAAAATTCCAATATAATATCAACCAAAAAACAAAAACAAAAAAAAACAAAAAAAAAAGTCGAACCCACGAGCATATTAACTAAGAGTTGCTCGATCGATTGATACTTTGCAAGGTTTTTTTAGCATGACTGAGCAATTTGTAAACCTAATTAACTAGTTTGTGCTTGTCAACGCTGACTTAATTGGAAATCTTATGTAAAAGTTTTGTTGCTAGTGTATAACGTTTTGAAAGTCAGGTTTAAAATATAAATTGATGCATAATTCATGGTATCCACGTACAAGTAATCTTAATTAACTACTATCCAATATTAATAAATATAACAGAGAGCAGTTAATCTATAATAAAATTGAAGTGTTACTCGAAATTAAAAAATAATGAGGATCCGGACTCGGGAGAGAGAGAGAGAGACTGAGAGGGAGAGGAGGGAAGGAGCAAAGAAAAGATCTGAAGAGACCGTGTCTCATAATATTTATTAAATTCATTAAATAATAGGTCAAAAATCCATACGACTCTCCCGCCTCATCGCGCTGGGGTGAACACGACGCTCGTGGATTCTTAAATCTTGACATCGTCACATTCTACAGACGGACACGAATTCTCCGATGGCCATGTTGCAGGCTGCGGCAACGCCTGATATGATCCTCCTTGGCAGCGCCCACGCCTAGCATGAGGGGGGTGGTGGAGACTGGAGAGGAGGTTGTCGTTTGCCCCGAGAATGGCTTCTCTCAGCCATTGAGCCCGCATGAGGCTACTCCTCTTGAGTTCAGCACAAGGTTCAACCATGGAAGAAGCTCAAGAATTTGATCAGGATATACAGGAGTCTTCCATCTTCGCATAAACCCAAATATACCAACATGTCAAGAGTGTCAAAAGCTCTGATACCATCGAACTAGACTACCAATTTTACATCTTAAAGCAGACAAATTTATCCTACACATTGACACTACTCGCTCATTCTCCCATTATTAGCAACAAGGATCTTCATGAAAAACTGTATCTCACAAAATAGATGAATTAAAATAATACTATAAATTAATGTGGAGATACCATTCTCCGACATATGCAAAACTACAAATTAACACCTATAATATCATCGTTATTAACAATTCTACCATATGGTAAACTAAGTAAACTTTGTTTCTAGTGGCGTCAACTCTAACCTATCTTATCATTGGTCGTTATAATCAGTGGTGGATCCAGAAGTGGGAAACGGATGGGGCAGAATTAGTTGCGTTAAACTAAATTTTTCAGTTATTTTCTTCTTCAAGGCGGGCCGGCAGCTAAGAGAGGGGGCGGCCATGACAGTTTTCCGGCGGGGTAAGGGGAAATTGCCCGCTGGGAGGTCGGCTGCCCCCTCCGCCCCCCCTTGCATACGCCACTGGCTATAATAAGACCACGAACATAATCCTCTTTATTTGAAAATAATAAAAAAAAAAACAAAATATATCAATATCAATAACTTTTTTATTTATGTAGAGTAATAATTTAATTTTTTTAAAATTAAATTATATGAAAAAATTACTTTTATGAAAATGGCTTATTAAGTTATCTAATTGTGATATTAGTATTTTTGCAACCATTTTCGCATTAATTATAGTATATAAAGAATTGGTTGAGCATCGAAGCCACGTCGACACAGCATCAGAGATTCAGAGGAAACAGCCAGCCATGCTCCCATCACCACCGGCGGCTGCTCCTCCTCCACCGCCGCAGTCCTCCGACGAGGATTTCTTCTCCACTACCTCAACCTCCACTTCCTCCGATTCCAAGTCACAGTCCCCACCCCCCACCCTCCCTCAGATCCCCATCGTATGGCCCGATGGTGGCGCTCTCACCGCCTCCTGGGTCGCCGACCTCATGCAAGCCTTCGAATGGGCTTCCAGAGTTCTTCCGCCCTCGGAGTTTCCCTTCGTGCTCCCAGTCACAGTCTTTGACAAACTTGTGCTCACCGCATCTAAGATTTTGCATAAGGAGCCCAATTGCGTGAGGATCGACGAGAATTCCAACCTCAATTCGGACTGCCGCGTTGTGGTAGTCGGGGACGTTCACGGTCAGTTGCATGATGTGCTTTTTCTGCTGAGAGATGCCGGATTTCCTGCCGATGATCGTTTTTTTGTGTTCAACGGGGATTATGTGGACAGAGGTGCTTGGGGGCTCGAGGTTTTTCTGCTTCTGCTGGCCTGGAAGGTTAGGGTTGCGTTTCGTGAACTTGTTGTTTTTGGCTATGTTGGTTCTGTGACTGGCTAAATTTAGGATTTTCTGTGATGCGTCGGAGGAAATCAAGTGGTTAGGTGATGGTCTTTCTACTTCCTATTCGTTCTAGAGTTTAATCTTGCTAGCTTTGGTGCCAATTCGATTTCTTTGGATGAAATAAGTTACAGCTTGAATTATCATTCTGTCTTTCGTGCCTTGTTCAATAGTTAATTCCTTGATCTTCATTAACTGAGCCTGAAGAGTTATGTGGTAAGACTGATATTGCTACTCGTCCAGAAAAAAAAAATGATCTCTGTAAATGGTAGTTTTGCCTTTTAGATTGATTTGGGACTACTTTTAGCTTAAGCATGCCTGTGTTTCTGCTATGTTTAGACTATTAGGGATTCAACTAGTTAGTCTCCTAATTGTATGTCATGCTGTAACTGGCACAGCCGGTCCTTCCACTTTGTTTCCTCATCTTCTTCAGTGTTGTGTAATTCTTACCTTCAGGAGTCATACGAAGCCCCAAAACATTGAATTAGTCTCCAGCAAAATGTCTTCTTCGACATGTAAAAAAACAAACTTTTTTCTAATGATAAGCGATATATTATGGATGATAAGGACAATTTCTTAGACACTGTCACACCAATATGCTTCTTGTCTCTTTACTTCAGTACATCTTTTAAATTCGTAAGCAATATTCCATTGTGATAAGGATCACTTGATACCTGCCAAATTAACAGCATGGACTTTTTATTTGATCATACCTAGTTTTTCTTGCTTCCATTTTGAAACATGATTTCCCTGTAGCATTACCTAATGCTCCAAACATGTCATATGAACATGTTATGTTTTTGGCATGTGACGCCGTGTCGGGTTTTTGGTTGAGCTGTTATGTGCATATTCCTTTTTTGATGTGTTTTTGCCATTTGTAGATAAGCTTCACTATATTATATTTAATTTAGTTGCCACTCGAGTGGATGGAAAAGGAAAATAATGAGTAAGATGATTAAGAAGAAGATAAGTTGGTTATTGGAATGTGATCCAATGCGTATATTCACCTCCAGCCCATTTTTATTTCTGTTAAGAGAGAATCGGTGTGAGAAAGGCTGATGAAAGTCTGGACTTTGCTTACTTGTCACTTTTATCATATATATTATTTACTATAGTTTTCACAATAGAGGATTCTTGTCATAGTTCAATAATAATAAGTTAAAGCTACTACTGTAATTTGAGATCATAATGGGGTTCTCATACTTTGTAGGTTCTTATGCCTCACAGGGTATTTTTGCTTCGTGGAAATCATGAATCTAAGTATTGCACTTCTGTATATGGATTTGAAAAGGAAGTGTTAGTTAAATATGGTGATAATGGAAAGCACGTCTACAGAAAGTGTTTGGGATGTTTCGAAGGACTCCCCCTTGCTTCTATCATAGCTGGGCAAGTTTACACTGCACATGGAGGGCTTTTCCGTGGTACGATCATCACTCCATCAAAAAGTTCTAAAAAGAAGAATTGTAAGGTTGTTCACAACCCTGAGGTGAATTCTTTAATTCTCGGTTCCTTTGAGGAATTAGCAAAAGCTAGAAGGTCGGTCCTTGATCCTCCCTGGGAAGGTCAGAACTTGATTCCTGGTGACATCCTGTGGTCAGATCCATCAATGAGTCCTGGTCTTTCCCCAAATACTTGGAGAGGAATTGGTCTCTTGTATGGTCCGGATTGTACTGAAGAATTTTTGAAGAAGTTCAATTTAAAGGTATTCAACTTCACTACTGTTCATATGAGAATCGATTCTTATTGGTTGGTCCATATCAAATCGGGCAATTTGTGCTTTTTAAACATTTATCTGACATATGAATCTTTACCACACGAGAGATATATAACTGCATAACTGATACATGTTGGCGAAATGGAAAGCATGCTCGCCCTTATCCCTTCATCAGACTGACGATGTTGGAGTGTCTTAATGCAACTGGATTGAAGTTTTACTTGTAAGAGATGATTAATGAACTGAATATAATTCCGCACTAGTGCAATCGCAGGGACCAGTATAATGGAATATCTAAGAGTTAGGAGGACTTGGACTGTGATTCGAACATGATGAATTTTAATTTCTGGGAAATAAAAAATATGCTTTATAGTGTGGACTATTTCTTGTGGAATAACCAAAGTAAGAAATGAGAGCAGGAAAGAAATCTAATCACCCTTTATATCTCATGTGCCCCATGCATTTGCCACACCAGAAGACCTGGCCAGTGTCTCGGGCATGATAAAATATAGATCTTCTAACCAATATCAGATCCTTGATCTGTGACATCGTTTGCTCAACGCAAACTGCTCCAATCTGCAAAGTCTCCATAGTCTGTCATTTGTGGAGAATATTGAAAATCTCTCCTTGTTGCAATTATTTTGTCATATGATATATATATAGGTCTCAGAACAATTTATTTTCTGTCAAACAAGAACTTATGTATTCCCTGCTGTTTTTTCTTGGAGTAGACATGAGACTAATCCTTGATGGCTACATTTTATAACCTTAGCCACATTAATTACCATGATAGGAGGATATCTG
Organism: Monilaria moniliformis; assembly: GCA_034509125.1. Classification (NCBI taxonomy): domain Eukaryota; kingdom Viridiplantae; phylum Streptophyta; class Magnoliopsida; order Caryophyllales; family Aizoaceae; genus Monilaria; species Monilaria moniliformis. The sequence goes on along the minus strand of JAYDZE010399466.1, from coordinate 7,093 downwards.
GGAATGTGATCAACCCCTCGTACGTAACTTTTTCTGAATTACATAGCTAACTTGAGTGATGGAGTCCTAATTCTGCTTGATCTTGGGAATGAAGTAGTCTCGAGAAATGTATCATGCAGTTACCTATTGTCAACTTCTCTTAAGAAGAAATGTTATGTGTCAGTTTGCATTTGAACCCAAACTCGTACACAGAATGCCACATAGTACATTTGTGTGTTTAAAGTTTTACTTTGAGGTAAAAAACATATCCCTGCACTTGCCTCTTTGTGGAGTTATCTTACTGAAACCAAGTTGGTTGTATGAAGTGCTTGGCTCCTTAGTGTAGATTTTGTTTTTTAGATATTTATCTGACTCCTCTTCTGTATGAGCTTATCGAAATTGATGTGTTCATGAGCCATTCATTTCCTGCATTTCAGTTGATCATCAGGTCACATGAAGGCCCTGATGCACGGGATAAGCGGCCTGATCTTGGAGGAATGGATGTTGGATATACTGTAGATCATATTGTCGAGTCCGGCAAGCTCATCACTTTATTCAGCGCCCCAGATTATCCACAATTTCAGGTAGCTTCATGCTCTCTGAATTTAGAGCCTTTTAATCGCTCCAAGTTTTGGTTGTGATTCTAAAAAATTAACAAATTCAACATAGAATTTCTGCCTCTGCACGAATTCGGTATTTACTAAGCAAGTAGACCGAACATATATGCCTATTCTATTTGTATTTACCTTAGGTACTATGATATTAAAGTTGGTTGGACCACGCATCTTAAGGGGTTAAGAACATAGAAAGTTAACAATTGAATCATGCCACATGCCAAGTCCTTTTCTAAGGACCCATAAAAAATTCAAAATAGTAGGAATCGTCAGAATCTTGTAGATATGAGTGTGTCAGTGAGCCCAATAGTCATAGTGCTTCTGGTCCTTGTGCTATCATTTACTCTAATAATTGAATGAGAAACTTGGGGTGTTTGATTAAGAATTTTGGAGACTTGGGAGTTCCGATATCGGGAAGAATTGGTTTCTGGGAGAAATTTGTAATAGTGAAAAATAATGTTCATTCTAGTTCTAGAATTGGGGAGTAAAAGTTTGATCGTATATGTCAAATTATGTTTGGAAAAATGTTGCATGCACTATTTATGAGTTAGAACTATTAATTTTTTCAGAACTATGGGAGACAATTTCCTTAGTAGATGTCAAATCATGTTTGGAAAGTTAGATGTCAAATTTGATCCAGGAGTCCAAAACTCAGGAGTTCTAAGATGCGGTTTTACGATTTTCATCTCGCTCTTTTGTCCTATTCACAGGCAACAGAAGAGCGGTACAAAAACAAAGGAGCCTATATTGTCTTGGAACCTCCAAACTTCAACACACCAATGTTTCACAGCTTTGAAGCTGTTACCCCAAGACCGAAGGTAGAGTTTCCTATTTGTCAAGTTTATGAAAATAGGTACTTGTCATACATATATATAATGTGGAAGCTTGAATAGAAAAGCTTCCATCCGAAGATGGAGGATGTCTGCAGTCTTGACTCTTTTTACATGCATATTATGGTGGAGATAGATGTTTCATACAAAATAAGGAATGATTTTTACTGTTCTAATTGCTGGTTTAACGATATTGGTAGGTAAATCCTTATTATGATTTTGAAGATGTTATCGACTCTGATGAAGAATTGGACCTGGTATCAATGGTGCCGGATTCTGAACTGCAGCAGCCTGCTGCTTGAAAAGGCAATATTGCGACTGTCATACCAAATGAATTTTCGTGTATACTCTTTTGCCTTTTTTATTCACGTGTGTATTTTGTGTATACCTGTGGCTCCCATTTCAAGTATAGATTCACTAATGGTGAACATCATAATCTTGTACATTATGTTACCATTGTGCTGCTGAATACGAGGCTCTAATGAGTAATGACATCGCATTTTTCATTTTCTTCCAAACTATTGTGTAGTTGATTTCTTTATATTTTAATTGAATCAGTGTACAGAAAACTAAAACACCTCAATTTAAATTCATTATATTTGAGCTCTTAACAGGGAAGTGTGTTCAGATTTAACCTATCCTAAAAAGCAAAAAACTCTAAATATTTTGTGTACCGTTTATCCAAATCATACATGATACACTAATACATTTTCATTTATGATTCTTGTTATTTCAGTCGCGGACAATATATTGGAAAAGTTGAGATATTTCTTTATAATAGAATGGTCCTAGGTCATAATTCTTGTACTTGTATATTTCTCATCCAAAATACAGGACTGAGATAGAAATAATTTTATAAACACCACAAGTGATGTTGTGATCAAAGCAATCTTCTTACTAAAAATGGATGGTTATGGCAGATGCAAGTGGGCTAAAAATAACAAATCAGCTAGGAATAATATACAACAACACAGATCGATGATACAAAGTTTCATCTATATTAATGTTACAGAATCCTCAGCTGTAAGTCCGGGTAGCCGACTCTTGCTTTGTGCCTTTGGAAAAGTTCTTGAAGCGCTTCCACAAACTGGGCATGGACCTCCGCAACCTTGTATGGTACACAAATCAAATTACAAAACTACCAAGAATTGCAGAATCATACATAAAGCCTTTCCTAATGCACATAATGTTTATTGAAATGCTTCCGCTGTTTCTTATCTTAATCTCAAGTTTATGTCGATTATCCATGAATTCCCATCACTAGTACAAACTCGTGAACTGGACATTTGAGGATGATCTACTTCACAGCATATACTATTTTCGCTCATTATAACTCATAACCATAGAAGGTGTATAGGGTATACCTCTTCTTTAGTAGGTTGAGGATTTTTCTTCACCAGAATCGGTTCACCAACCACCACGTGGATCGGCTGTCTAAAAGGTAGAGGTGAACTGCAAAAGAATTGTCATAGTTTGAAACTCAGCAGATGACAACTTTTTTAACACCAAAATGGAAATTCAGCTGCAGAACAGAACTTATTAGCAGATGGCACTTAGTTTTCCTCAGTTTGAAATAAATGAAGAAAAAGAGTTGAGAAAATATCTTATAGAAGGTTTAATAGAACATCTTGATCTAAGCTCAACCATTGAAGAGATTTTTTATTCTTAAGAGCCTAAGGTCTGTCCGTGATTGCTCGCATCATATAAATGATCAAAATGGAACCTGTGGCCCTTGAATTTCACCATATCTTATACAACAGTGAGCATGATGGAAAGAGAAAGGGTTCAGTGAGCTACAACTAATTATGAAGAATAAAAGACACCTGTACGAAAACTTCTGTCTAAATTATACATTTAAATTATACATTCCTTTCCATTCTAAATTTTAGGCTTTTTAAAAAAAGTATAACCTATCATGACTCAGTATTATTTTGAAATAACTAGTGAGGCTTCAACAAGCTCTAAATCACGCTTTAAGAAGAAGGAACATCAGCAATCTAAATATTGAGTAGCACAAATTTCCAAAATAGAGCATACCCTAGTACGCCCCAGAACACAATGGGTGTGAACTTTATGAATCTAGAGAACTCCCTAAAAAGTTTCCCACCTGGTTTCCACCACTTATATACATCAGTCTGCAGAACAATTAAACAATCAAAGAGTAAGTAATGTTGTGAATTCCTGGAAAGGGCTATAAACCATTACACAATGACGAAACATGTAAAATGTTCAAGATGCAATTCAACATTAGTGTTCATGCAAACAATAACTGCAGAGGCATATTGCAACCACTTACATAAACACTCAAGGCAATTTCCCTCCAGGTTCTGGTTTTTAATTGGCTTCATCACATTTCCTGTCTGTTTCTTTCTTTATTTTCTTTCATAGCATGAAGTGTGTTGCTGGTGATTTTTTGACATTATTCATTAGCTAGCTAAGTCAATGCTGCACCATGTTCATGTTGAAGGAGAGAATCATTTGAAGCTTAAATTTGTTCAACATGCTCCTTTATGTGCTGGTAAATTACTCCACTTTGCATCCAACATTGTACAACGAATTGTTTTTCATGAACAGGTGACAGCAATGACAGTGTAACGTTTAATATATGCTTGGTGTTGGGAGTTTCATCCACTGTTTCCATATAATCCCAGTCTTATTCTAACAGAGTTAGAGGGGTACACAGATCTTCCAAAGGTCATAAGCCTCCAGCAGGGCGACCAAACTATCCAAAATTTATCAGTAGGGCATGACTCACCTAACTCCGACTTAAATATTCAAACTACTAATTCTGGTCAGATATAACCTGAATGAGACAAATATGTAAACAAACTCATAAGAAATCCAGGTAAAAGCGCAAAAAGCCACTCGCTAGCAGTCTTCCATGCGGAAAGTGTGTATTCATAGATATCCGATGATACGCATCCAAATTTATAATATTATTGCCATTCCAAATGACGAGAGAAAGAATGAAAATTGACACACCTGACCAAAGCAGAAAACAGGAACTAAAGGTTTGCCAGTCTCCATAGCAATTCGGACAAATCCTTTTCTGCTTTGAATAAAGGCAACCTGTGCATGAAAGATAAGAAAGCAGAATAATTAGAATCGTTTTAACTAACTGTGATTTAACAATGAAATCCAGCACTACCAACAGTCACACCTACCACCCTTCAACATACAAGAGTAACATGAATTGTATGTCTACTATTAAATGGTACAATCTGAATAAAAATGTGCAGAGTCGCAGACATACATAGAGACTACATGAAACTAGTCATGTATAACAATCTAACTTGCAGGTTTTGTGACAAACCCACAAATGGAAGCTGCTGGGCTTTTCACATCTTTCTTTTATAATATAGAATGTAATAAATATATATATATATATATATGAATATCCTGGTGTTCTGTATAAATAAATCTTCATCAATATGAGGAAGCATGTGTGCTTAAGAGATGAGAATATCATGAAGACAAAGTAGGTAAGATTTATTTCAGCAAGCGTCTTGAAAAAGTGAAAGGAAATCAAGATGGTAGAAGGACAAAAAATTATGTGATGAATTAAAAGACAAGCAATAGCAGAAAGTTTCGGAGTTGCTAAGGATCACCTCAGAGCCATGCTCCATATAGCAGGCCTCCTGGACTCCTCCTGGAATTATAATGCAGCTATAACCAGATGACAAAAGTGCAGTAAAGTTTTTCCTTGTGGCAGATGAAAGTCCCAACCATGACCATATATGTCGCATGAATGGAGTGTAGAACACCTGAAAAGTTATCCATAATCAATTTTCGGAAATGGCAAATCATTATTATGAGTTCGGGATATGTAAATGCATGTGATTCTTACAGCAGTACTCGCAAGGACCTTGATCTTCTGCAGAGGCATGAAACCAGTAAGATCTGCTACTGCAACTACTCCAATAGGCCAAACTGAATGTGGTTCATAACCAAAAACTGCAAGAGATAGAGGTCAGACTTTCAGGAAGCGAGGATTCTCTTGTCTAAATGTTTGGGCTCTGAAAATTTAGCAAGACAAGGCATGAACTAGCTGAATTAATAGCTCCCTACTTCTCTAGTAACATTCCACCAATGCAAATAATACGGTAACCTTTACCTCTATGCTGTGATTCAGTGATTGTACTTTGCTATCAAACACAAAAAACTGGGGAGTCTAAGTTGTGTTATATTATTCAGCTCAAAGGTTTTGGACTTGGCAATACTGATTCATACATCTTAAGAAAGTGGTGCCTTCCCTTTAATTCCATTTAGGATCAAAACTGTACAGATCACCAATAATATCAACTGCGAGGGTCGGTGGAAAATCGAGCAGCACAATTAACTCCTCTCAGGATTACCAGGCTACCAATTTGGTAAAACTTCATTATCTCACAAATGAAGCAGTCCCGTAGACCCTCAGAAATAAAACCTTGTACTACAATTAAGTAAATAACTCACACGAAAAAGTGCTAGTTGTGGAAAGAAAAAAAGGGAGAAAATCATAACTCAAAAGAAGTAGCTTTACCATATGCCTCATTGGGATCAAAGGCTTTGATGTCCTCCACATGCAACGTCACCGGAAAATAACCAACTGCATGCTTACATATATACCTGATAAATCATTCACCAACACATTCAACCCCACAAAAGCATATGCACACAACAAGAACAAAAAATGAATTCGTATGTGCAAACTCCATAAGATAACCTGGCCAAATTCCGGCCCCATTTGCTGCGCTCATCAATTGGAATCACCATAAATATCAAGAGCAACACAATTCCTCTGCAACGAACGCCGCCACAGACTCGTCATTAATCCAGAAAGGCGGAACCTAAACACACGCATTAGGAAACACACAATGGTAGCAGGGATTACGAACCCGAATGATTTGGGAAACGGGAGGAAGATAAACGAGGCGAGGATGATCAAAACGATAAGATGGACCGACCCCAGCCACAGAACAATTGCAAGTATCGAATTAATAAGCGATCCCCGAGTGCCCTTGAACTCGGCCATGGTCGGGGGCGCCTCCGCCTCTGCTTCTGACGACGGCGATTTCCGCCGCCTGACGTCGCCGTTGGGCTCAGACGACATTGAAGGAGCAGCAAGGCGATTGATTGCAGCAGAGGAATGGAAGAGCTGGAAATGGCGTGTGGAAAACAACGCCACTTCAGAATCAATTTATCTGTCAGCGACTTTGCGTCGAACACTTTCTGGACGCTACCTAAAAGTTATCACATGTCACCGCCGACACGTGCTGCTACTGTCCATCTCTTGAATCATCGATTTTAAGCCAAATTAAAGAAAATTTTGCACATTTATCTTTCAACAATTTTTTTCGTATTTGGAAGAAGACTAGTATCGCTTCGGGTTCGGGTCTGTTGTCGGATTATTCAGTTACGGGTTATTTCGCTTCAGATTGTAGTTTCTTCGGATTTAGAATTCTCAACCTAACCCTAAATTACCAGCTTTCGAGCTAATACATCGGGCCAATCGGGCTAAAAAAATTATAATTTTTTTAATTAATAATGTTATAGTAAAATATAGAAAAGTGAAATAATGAACATAATTTTCGAATATTGAATAAGAATGCATTTTTTCACATACATTTGAAAAAAATCTTATTATATTAACTTTCAAAAGTTGGAAAAATAATAAATTAATAAAGTTTG
>JAYDZE010399355.1:0-16930 GCA_034509125.1 Monilaria moniliformis | reverse complement strand
TAATTCAATAGTATAAGGAAAGTGGGGACTATAAATATCTTGATAGGCTGAATTTGTGTTCTTAATTTCCAACGACAAGCACGAATTTAACGACCTACCAGCTTGTCAGACGAATCAAATCCAAATCCGATAACAGCCCAAATAGCTAATATGATGAAAGGAAATGTCATATTGGCACTAAAACTCGACGAAAATAACTTCCCACTGTGGTCAAAACTCATGCAAGTTGTCGTGGGAAGTAGAGGCAAATTAAGCGATCTCATGGGAATTCCACCGGCACCAGCCACCAATGATTCGGAGTACGTGGGATGGGAGCAATCCGACTACACCGTCCTCTCATGGTTGATATCCCACATGGAGGCACGGTTAGTAGTGACTTATGCACAATACGGGACGACAAAGGGGATATGGGATAACCTCTCAGTCACATATGGCAGTGGTGCCGACCCGATCCAGATCTACGATCTAGAGATCAGAGCCGACAAGGTTAATCAAGGAGCGCAGTCCTTGGAGGACTATTGGAATGAACTCAAGACAATATGGATCAATATCAACAGCCTACAACCAAACCCTCTCAGGTGCTATGAAAAAGAAATTACCGGATACAAAGATCTAATTGAAAATAGACGGCTTTACCAATTTTTGGCCGGATTAGATAAGAAATATTATGGAACCCGGAGTGGTATCCTCAAAGAGAGCCCTCCTCCCTCAGCTAAGTCTGTCTTTGGAAAGGTCAGACGGGAAGTTGCCCGGCTTCAAATCATGAAGTCAGCAACTAGACTCGAGAAATCTGCGTCATCATCGGGAGGGGTCGAATTCGGGTTTAGCATTCAAGCAAACGGAGTACAGCAGCGACCACCGCCAACAAACAAACCACCCAACAAAGGCCAATAGCGGATCGGGAACCCACAAACTAACAAAAAGCCAGACAAATTGAGGTTGTATTGCACGCATTGTGGTATGACGAAGTATACACGAGACTTGTTTCAGATAGTGGGGTACCCAGAGTGGTGGACGGACGGCCACCGGAACTCACAGAATCCGATGACATAAGGAAAAGGCAGCCGAGCTCAGAGAGTCTGAGGACGGAGGCGTCACTCGATCGGGGGCGGCCACAAGACCACCTTCACCCATGGCATCATCGGTCGGCCAGTGGACATGAAGTTTTCCATAAATCGCTCAAACCAGAGAGAGGTCGAAAATGAGGTGGTGACGTACCACATGAGTGGTTAATGAGAAGGTACAAGGCTTGGTTTACAATCAAGCTCTTCTACTCTTCAGTCTCTCTATATTCTGCCCCCATCCTCTACTTATTTTCATTTAAGCCCTCTTACTTGCCTAAATGCACTAGTACTCCTACATTACATAATTTTGGAGCGACCCCTTTAGTATGTGAAAATCATTTTAAGGTGCTAGAGGACTATTTTGATGATTTTGTTGCTTGCAAAATTGATAATTCTCACGGAATTAAAAATAATGGGTGGATTTTCAACTGTGGAGCAACTGACACTAAGGCATATGATAAAACATATATTGTTAAGCTCACTAAATCTGTTAAGACTCACATTCAGACTGCCAGTGGATTATTGGCTCCTGTTAAAGAAACATGAACTATACAGATTTCCCCTACCTGAGAATGCCAATGTTGTAGGAGTAGTCAGTCAGTTTATGCATTAGCCACAGGCAGATCATCTTGAGGCTGCCCTCAGGACTGTACGATATCTGAAGGGGACATTTGGTTATGGAATTATGTGTTAGAAATATGGGAGAAACTCAAGCCGTTAAACAAGTAGTGCTTTTGCTATTACAACCGATAGAATAAAACAACAAGGAATAGAACGGAAATTACAATGACAAATAATAAAACAATCCAAACTTTAAGTCGAGTCGAGCACAACCCTCTTTCCGCAAGACGAATTATGCCCCGGCTAATGCTCTCGGATTGGCGTATCGTCCCCAAAGATAAAACGACTTCCTCCTAGCGTGTGGAAGCACCTCAAACCCACTAGGCACCGACGAACTTGATAGAGTTCCAAGAATTGAGCTAAAGACCTCTAAACTAATGCACAAGCTAGAGAATAAGATGCTTTGAGAGATGAAAATGCTTTTGAAAATGGTGTGTTCATCTCTTCCAAACTCAAGCCTATTTATAGGCTATGACAAGGTACTTGAAAAGCTTGGACATTCAAGATACCACATAAAGATGTGGAGATGAAAGGCCAAAGGCCTTGGCTATAGGAAAGGTCACATTTCCAACAGATGATCATATCAGCTTACATGTTAGGGGCATGTTGAAGCTCTATTTGTCGATCCTGTAAGTTTGACTAACCTCTTTCCATTATAAGGCCTTTTTAGGGATAATAAGCATAATTCTGATATTTTTGTAAAATAAAATATACTTTTGCCATTCTTTATAATTGTGCTCATTTTATCATTTTAGTCTGTCTCAAAAGTGTGCATTTTTCATATTTGGAAACTACCCCATCATTAATTTGTCTACACAATTAAAAATCAAGCATGACTTACACACTTTATAATATTTACAATTAAATACAATACATCTACAACAAATGTGTGCCATTTTTTCATTCATCTACACATTTATCAGATATTTATTAAAATTTGTGTCAAAAGAATGTAAACACACTTATAAATGACGAAGGAAGTTTAAATTTTCAGCAATAGGGAAAAGACTCAAGGAAAAAAGAAGGGAGAGAGCAAAAGCGGTGGTGCATGCATGGGAGAGGTAACATATTTTTGGGGGTATATTATCTTGTAAGATATTAATTCCCAAAGTTCATAATTCCCCATGACAAACTTAGGTATCTTTCTCTACACATTTCGCTAAATGAAAATTAGAAATTGCCAGCTACATAATTCCAAAGTTAGATTAAAAAAAAAAAGTAATTGCGTATTTGATACTATTTTAGTGATATTTTTTGTTATTTTGTTATAATAATTTCTAGTTTCTTAATGTATAGTTAATATTGTTGAGTTGGCTTATATTTATTAAGCCTGTGGATTACGCCTGTATGCTTATAGAAGTCGTAGTTAGTATATATAAATAGTTTTGTACTCTTGTTATTTATCATTAGTCAACCAATTAATAAAGTTCACATTTGGAGAATAGTAGGATTTTGGTGAACTTTGGGCTTGATCATTTTTACGAGCTTATCGTGGATTCTCGACTCGATCTTGAAGCAGGATCGTTTCATTTCAGTCTTGGATTAATTTACTTATCTGACAAATTAGAATTATATACTTTCTCCCTTCCCGAGTAAGTTTTTTATTTAAAATGAACTTTGTACATACTTCAATAAGTGTTTCCTTTCAGAATCTTATGGCAAAAGTTGTCAAACTTCTCATTTTACATTTGCCATCGATGCAAATTTTTTACTCTTCTATTTTTCAATGGCTCGCAAAAATAAAATTGTTCATGTTATTAGGGCATCCGCAACAGTGCTGGCGACAGCGGCGGGAAATAGAGCTCCACTGCAGAGGAGCGCGGCGGCCAACAAACGCGGCGTCTGCCCCTCGCCCAGTGCACTTGTTGCAATCGGCTGCGGCGGCGACGGTCTTCGTTTCTTTTTTTTTTCTTTCCTTTCCTTTTCTCTTTCTTTATTTTCCTTTGTTTTCTTTTGGAATAATTGTTATAGTCATAACTTTTCGTTGATTTCTGGTCAATCCTATAACTTTTAAAACTTGGACATAACTTTTGACATTTTCTCAATTTCCCACAGATCAAAATTTCGGTGAAATTAGTGGTGACGTGTCGGCCGGAATTCAACGAAAAGTTATGATTTAAATGACAATTATCTCAATGACATCATTTTGAAGAACGAACGTTTTGTCCACGTCAGAAATTTCGGCTGATACGTTACCACCAATTTCACTTGAATTTTGATATGTGGGATAATTGAAAAAATGTCAAAAGTTATGCTTTTATGTTCCAATTTCAAAAGTTATGGGATTGATCAGAAGTCAACAAAAAGTTATAATCTAAATGGCAATTATCCCTTTTTCTTTTCATTACTTTCCTTCTTTGATCTTTCATTTCCAAATAACTCATTTCCCAATTTGTAATCCAAATTTTGAGTTTTTTGAAAGCAGTATTGAAGCAATTTGTAACCTCATCCCCCACCAGTACTGAAGCAGTAAAATAAATAGAAAACACGTAAAGGCTAAATATCATTACTCTTTATTTTAAAAATTAAATTAAACATTGATTGTATATACAATTAGATATTATCATTTACAAAAATAATTTATTCATATATTTTAAATTCTGGAATATTTTTATTTTTATTAAGTAATTTTTGCATTTTTATTATTTATTATAATTTTAAAAATTTAGCAATACTAATAAGTACATTAAATTTGAGAATAATAAAAAATAAAATGAAATGAAAAAATAAAATTGTGGCTGAATTTAAGGTTAAAATTTTGGAACTGCAGATGGTTGCTGAAAATGAGATTGATGATGAGACGGTTGAAATTAGAATTGTGATTGAAAATGAGACTTAAAATATGGATGGCTATTGCACATAGCCTTAGTATGTAACCGTGGCAGCATTTGATTGGTAATTTGCTTTTGCCCGTTTTGTAATTAGTATGATTTCCATGATTGGCACTCAAATACCCCATAATTAAGAGGTTTGACAATTTGACCCCTACGGGGAAAAAGGCAGGATTTTCTGAGAATCTAGGATGATTTCGTTGAACCTTAAATATTCCGATTAAAATAATAAAAGGAGAGGATTAGGGTACAGGTATAGGTAAAAAGAAAAGCATTATCTGAATCAATCACGTAGGGACGAATATATTTGATAAATCTGTAAAAATGATGCTTTCTTTAGTACTAAACTATTATTTTTAGACTGTGGTTAATATTAATCTATATATTAATCCCAACATAATTGTCATAGCAGTCACTGCCATGATTAACACTACCCATGAAAATAATATTTGTTTCACTATTCAGTGGTAGTGATGTTTTGGTTCTACAAGTAGCAATTGGCTCCATCTCAATGGGGATCCCACTCCAATCATAATTTAAAATGGGCTATCCATTTTTTATGAAAATCGATTTTTCAAATTTAATAACTTATGCTATATACATATATATCATAAATTTTGTTACTCAGATGAATCTTTTGTAATTCACAATTGTTATAGCCCTCAGTGCATTCCTTATTTATTTCAAATTGTTGGAAGATTGTTCCAAACATCTTGTCTATTGAAAAAAATTATAACCTCCTACCTAATACTAAAAACCAGAAAATATAAATAGTATCAAAGTTAGGTTTCTGCAAAAGCAATCTTGACGACGATCCCCATAACAATCTTATTTGGATCAGTCATATATAGAATTTATTCTTCTGAAAGATGGCTGCATAGCTTTCATTCTTCTTCTTTTTCTTGCATTATATTTATATCAAGTAGGATATGAAGTGGAACTTGACTAAATAAATAAATGATTCATGTATTATATAGATAAAGGAAAAGTTAACCACCAGTCTACTAGCTTGTTTTTCTCCATGAGCCTCACGTTTCGTGAATGTCTTTGAATTTCTTCGATCACCTCCAAATTATATTTCCCAAGTTTTCGAGTTTTTCTTGTTAATGCCAAAACATGAAAAAACTTAAGAAGGGTGTGTGGAGGGCGAATCCATTGGCGATGTCTTTGTATAGACCTAGACATATATAGTTTCGCAAAATAAGTCATGATACCAACATAGGATTTCCATATTCTGCATAGTGGCATATCCGGAATTTTTAACTTGGAGGGTGTGACAAATAATTACATAAAATAATACAAGAATGTAAACCACCTACTGTCTAAAAAATGCAAACGCCCACGAAAGTTTTCGATGTCAGACTACAAGTTCATGTGGAGTTCTAAGAGTACACAACCACCTAAGTCATTCATATATGTCTTTAGCATCAACTAAATTAATTAGCTAGCTAGGCTATAGCTTATAGGTGGTTGTTTTTCTTTTTCGTTATTTGAATAATAGCTACAATTAAGATTTAGGAATCCCATCCCAGATATGCAAAAGATTCGAAAAAGACAGATCCAATTTGAATAATAGGTTGCTGTTTTTCTTTTTCTTTCTCTGCCTCTTCTGCAAAAATCCAAAATTAACAAATAACAACTATTAAAAAAGTTCACAATCTAGAGGATGTTGCTGGCCTGTCGCCGACGAGGAGGGCCGGAGGCTGCTCGCCGAGTCGCCGACGCCGAGGGATCCTTGCTTGCTGCTCGCCGACACGGGTCCCGGAGAGTGGAGACGGGAGGAGGTTCGAGAATGGCAAAAGAACTAGGTAAGGTTTGGCTGGGTGGTTTCTGCAGAATGGGGATTGGGGGAGTCTTCAACTAAAATTAAAATGGTATAATGGGTTAGATTCTTGGATTTCACTCATCTCTCAAATGAGCCCATTACACCTATCTAAATTTGTTGGGCTTCAGGTCTGAATCCAAATGTTCTCAAATTAATTATATAATAATAAAAATATTAAAAGAATTGGGGGTACAGCTGTACCCCTTGTTTCAATGTGTATACGCTGCTGCTTCTACATCATACTTTTGAGTCTAAAAATATAAATTTCAGTCATATTTGTAACTTTCTCGTAAAATCAAAGTGTTTATTTTGTGTAATTTAAAAGTCATACTATTTTGAGAACTTGTTTCAAAGATCATACCATAAGCTAATTATCTTAAAAATATTAGCCCACGCAATGATGCAAGTAAGGACAGGGGCGGACCCAAGCCCCGGGCACTCTCCGATGATCGTCTAAGAAATAATAATACTAATAATATTATTATTATTATTAGATTATAATTTGTATTTTTTTCCCATCTTTTATACATATAAATGCAATTTTGTCCATCTATCTTGTTTTTAAATATAAAAATTTAATTTTGTCCCTTCATTTTTTAAATCTCAGCCTGCCCGTAAGTAAGGGTTAGTACAAATTTGATGGTATTAACATATTTCAAGGGATGAGGTGGAGAATTACAAAAAATAGCTCAAATGCTTTATTTTGATGACAGGGCTTAGAACTAATTATGGAGAGTCCATACTCATCCCAATGGGGTGTGAAAATGAGTGGATTGAATAAACCTTGCCCATATTGAAATGTGGGGTTGATAAACTGCTGATAACCTACCTTGATATTCTGTTGGGCGCTAATTGAAGGAGGAGGCCCACATGGAAGCCAATCCTCGACAACGTAGAGAAGAGGCTTGCAATGTGGAAGACTACAACGCTTTCCAGAGCGAGCAGATTTGTTCTTGTCAAGGCAATTCTCAACAACCTCCCGATGTATTACCTCAGTCTTTATAAACTACTGAAGAATGTAGTTAGACGCATTGTCTAGTTGCAGAGACGTTTTTCTGGGGTAAATAGGTTAGATCAAAGGAGGGCAATTTGATTGCATGGGAAATAATTCAGAAGTGTATAGATAAAGGAGGGCTTGGGGTTGGAGACATACTTACAAGGATGTTGCATTGTTGTTTAGAAGGTGATAGAAATTTGCAGATGATCAGCGACCTCTATGGAAGCAAGTTGTGATTTCCAACCATAACAACATGTTGGGGATCTCTAGAAGATCGAGGATAGAAGCTCTTCGAGCACGTGGGGTTAGATTCTGAATTTCCTAAGCTTTAGTAAAGAGGTGCTATAAGTGGCAATGAAATGGATCAAAATGAAAGTGGGCAATGAAGCTCGCTCTGAATTTTGGCTTGATAATTGGATTGGGAATGATATTCTCAATAATCTTTTCCACAGGCTTTACATGATTTCTATACAGCAAGCCAACTTTATTAAGGAGATGGGTTGTTGGGAAAATGGTAGTTGGGTTAATTAATTTGGTTGCGGGTCTTTACCTAACAGTGGATCACTTTTCATTGAGTGAGAGTGCGAGTGAAGTAAGGATTTGGACTCTTGAGAAGTCAAATACTTTCTTTGTTTCTGATTTTTACTTGCAGATAACACGCATCTTCAGAAAGGAAAACAACAAGTTCAATCATGGGAAACTAGCGTGGAGAAATGTCGCCCTACCACATGCTCAACTTTTGGTTTGGTTTGTCTTACAGGGCAGACATAACACCAAGGAAAGACTTTCAGATTCAAATTTTTCCTGAGATAGAAGATGACCTCTGCACCTTTTGCAAAGAGTAGCCTGAAATCGTCCGCCACATTATTTTTTGGAGTAAGTTCTCCAGTAGCCTATGGAATTATGGCTATAGGCGTTGTAATCTTGCCCTTTGCTTATCCAAGGATCCGGTCTCATGCTCCCTCACATGGATGGACTCATCTTTTTGGAAGTTAGACAAGAAGATTTAGAGCTCTCTCTTGTATGTGATCTCATGGTTCATATGGCGGCTCAAGAACAAGGTTATATTCCAAAAGGCAGAACCAAATTGGGACATCGAAGAAAAACTTGTTTTATGGAGACTGGCGTCGTGGACAAAAGGTTGGTATCCAGATTTTCCTTTTTCACCAGGACACGTGTGTGAGGATTTGTTCAAAGTTAGAAGATGGTCAGGTCGTAGGCGAGGAACCAGTGTTCTCTTGCTGGTCGTGGTTGAGGTGTCCCTTTTTCTTTCTGATTTTCGTTCCTGTTGAGCTGTGCTCTGTTCTGCCAGCGATGTCCGGTATTTGGTGCCATTTTCGGTCCTGCCTTCTCTTTTTTATCTTCTCTGTTCGTTGGTGATGTGCCCCTATTGGCCTTTTCTGCTGGTTTTTGTTTTGGTTGGTTTGGGGTCGTGTCTTTGTCGTTGGGCGGTTAGAGCCCTCTGCATTTATCGGAAGAAAAAAAAAACATATTGTACCATATATGTGATTAAGGGGTTAGTACAAATTTGATGGTATTATTGATAGGATAGTGCTTAATACATATAATATATTAATATGTGTATCCATAATTGGATATTTCAGTCATTCACTCATTCTAAATGAAATAACATTTTACATAATTATTGTTTCTAAAAGTTACAATCATTTGTTCTAGTATCCACTATTTTCTTTAGCATAAATGGCAACCATTTGTTCCTTAATCTTAATTTGGCAAACGTTTAGTTATTAAGCTGATGTGGCCCAAGAAGAATTTGGGCCTAGCATAATTTGCACAAATTTGAGCCTAATCAATATCTAGTGGTTTCAAATAAGATGGCCTGCATTTTTATTTTCTTTTTAATTCTGCATTATTAGAGAATCACATTCAACTTTTATGTAGCATGATTCCTAAGATGATTGATACCATTTCGATTGCTAAAAATTCTTTCATTATATTTCACCCACTAGTTTGAAGTCACATTTGTAATTGTAGATCCCCCCCCCACCCCCCACCCCAACTTTATTAATTTACAATTATTTTTAATTAAATCATGACCTAAGTGGAGGTGCAATTAAAAGGCGTTGACCATCATTCTATCCCTCGATTACATTACATACAATGTACGCAATAATATATGGATCTAGTGAAGAATCTTTCATTTCAAAAGGTTGAAACTGATAAATAAGTCAAAAATGAAAAGTAGAAATTGACTAATTGTGATAATTTAAGTCCATTATTAAAGAACACATGATATAATAACCCATGCGTTCAATAATTGCTGTGAGTTATCAATGTGTTAAGTGAGTCAGGACTATCCACGCCTGAGAAGGAGGCACTATCCGCAACGTTATTCAAACATTCGCTTTCGTGAATTTATAATAAATTTGATTTTTTAGTGTAATAATTTCAAATGTATTTGGACATCATCTCACAGCAGCAGTCTACGCACCACAAAACCAACAATAACAATAAAAATAATAATAAAAAAAGTCTCATAAAAGTTTGTGTTGGAGAATAAAAAATTGGAAGACATGGGTTGGCGGAGAGAATTGAATGTGATTGCTATATATATATATATATATATAGAGTTGCATTCAAATCTGAATTTTATATTAATGTATAACTAAGACCGAATATCAACCGCTCGATTTAATGATCATACCGGCTGTATTAATGACACGTGGAATTTTGTTTTAAATTATATTTAACGGAAAGGGTAGTTTAGGTAATGAAAAAATATTAGTGCATGGTAAGTTACAAATGTTTAGAAAGAAATCATTAAAATATGAGTGTGGCTATAGATCTTAATATATATCATAGTGAAATGAATTCACATAGAACTTGCCCATAACTAATAAAATATAAAAGAAATAGTTATTACAACGGATTTCGTTAGAGCAATTTTCAGTAATTCCCATTAAATTCGATGTCAGAATTCATTGCTTTTAATAAGTATTGAGTGTTAATTCATATGTAAAAAATATTAATCTTCTCCAGCCTATCAAATCCAATCTTTAATTTTTTGAATCAAATGGTGAATATGAGAAATTGGAAGTTTGAGTCATTGAAAATAATGGACAAATTTTATATTACAAAAACTTAAAAAATGATACTTATTTCCTATAGTTTAAAAAATCACGTTAAATTTATAAATTAAATCAAAAGTTATAATTTAAATAACAATTTTCTTTCGAACAGTAAGAATGTGCAGTAACTATGAAATTATCCAAATTCTGGACATTTAAAATATTATAAGTTTATAACAAATATGTAAGGCAAACACAAAAATAATAAAGTTTGAGAAGCTAATAAAATAGTTTGATATTTGGAGCACCCACCCCCACCCCCAACATAGTGATAGTCCACTTATCAACTGCCTCATCCAATTATCCAAATATCCGCCGACCTCACCATTTTATAACTAGTTATTTTATTTTAGGTACTTCAATAATTCACCCTTATTAAGTATCCAATTATTGGTCCCCACCCTAGTTGTTGGGATTGCTAAATTGTTATTGCTTCACCCACAGCTTTCCAACGTTACTTTCTATTTTTTACCAGTTTGCTACTCCACTCAATTTTGCTCTTCAAACCTAAAATATTCCGCCCTGCATTTTTGGAATAACAAAATAATCTAGAGAAACTAATAATAAATTAATAAATATTACTCAATAATTTATTAATCTCGCCATAAAAGGAAAAAATAAACACAATTAACACATATAAATTATTACCTTTTAAAATATTTGTAAAATAAATCACAAACTTATATCTTACAATTTCGACCGTTATGTTAAACGCAAATCTTTCAAATTTTTACAATTGGGGCTTTCCCAATTTTTCGGGCAACCAAAAAAGCGAGGACGCGCACATGATTTAAAAAGACGATATAGCTAGACATCACCAGTGACAAAAATATAATAAAAAATTAAACAAAATTGTTTAATGTATGAGCATAAAATTGAAATATAAAACACTAGAATTTTATTAATAATGGCACACTAAACAATATCATTTAGTCTACATTTGCATCTACGTTTTTTTTTTGGTCTTCTGAAAAAAATAAGATAGCCTGCAAAAATAATTATAAAATGTAGTGTGCTAAAACTTAAAAGATGAGGTAATTTATATAAATAAAAAAGAATTCCTGACACGTAGGACAACAAACTGGCATTAAAATAAATAAATAAAAAAGAAACTGACACAAAATTATGACAACGTTCGAGTCAGTGAGATTCTATAATAATCATAACTAAGGCTAAGGTATCTTCAAATTAATTTATTAATAATATAACAAGGATTTAATTTTCGCAATGTCTGTTTAAAAAAAAAAAAAAGGGAGACTGCCATAACGAAGCACATACTCTTAGTAATAATCAATAAATTGAAAGGTTCGGTGATATATAAATGTGTTATTTCTTTTTAGCAATTATAAATTCCAAAAATAATAGTAATAATTGGGAAACTGAGGATTGTGATTAATATTGTGATCACTCGCTTTTTCAAAAGGAAAAGGGAAGAATATCATTATTGAGCTATAATATTCGATTGACATTGTTTGGTGATATTATTAAATAAAAACTATTCAGTTGACTTTTTATCCCACGTTACTAGTTTCTTTCTCATTATTAATATATTAAATAACTTTTTTTTTTCTATTTACACATCTTAAATAAAAGCTTCTAAAATTTTGTGTCATCCACAAATGTGACATCTTTACTGAAACAGATGGAGTAGCACATAAAATGTATTATAGTGAATAATACATTAGTTAAGCACGACTATCCATCTAGCCAATATATATTAACCAAATTGGATACTATTTCTAGTTTTCTATACCAGAAATGGATTGTACCACATAATTCAAGTTCATCCTACATTATATATTTAAGGAAGGATTAATTAGAAATTCTCGCTTGCATCGTTGTATGTATAACAATCCAAATCATTGATTTTATTATTATGCCCTACAATTGTCATCAGATTCATTGTTGTAATATAAAATACACTATTATAAAACATAAATTGTATTATCACAAATTTAGATTATTATTATATTATATATATACATAATTTTTTAAAGCTATAGATATATACAATTATTGTATATATAAGAGAGTATAATTTTTACATACCAGAAAATAAAAGTTTCTACACAATCTCGTGTATTGATCGTTACAAATGTTAAAATTAAGAACTTGGATGAAGCACGCACGGCGATTTTTTCCGCGAATCAAAGTATAATATACATTAAATGGTCGAATCAGCTTATTTATCTTTTCTTCACTATACTGATATGCTATATACATTTAACTTGTACTGAAAATATTGTTAAAAAATTCAGAAAAAATTAAATCAATTGAAATTTATTTGGCTTACGTGTTTCTGCATACCACGATTTAATTATAAAGTAAGCACAATAATCATGGAGTTTCACTAGTCAACTTTGTGAATTGGATTGGATATATTTTACTTATATTTTATTCATCATTGACTATTGTGTTATTATTTCAATTTGATGTGTGTTCGAGATTAATTAGTCCAAGTCAATTTATTATATGCACATGAGCACATGAATTAATGATTCTTAAGGAAGAAACTTAATTAATAAGCACAGCTAATTAAGTTAATTCCTTTTTTTTCACAAATAAAATTGAGGTATATGAAAATAATCATTAATTTGTTATTGTAAAAAATAAATTCTAGCAACAACTACAGAACCGTACAAGATATAGCTATTTTTATGTGTAAAAAGACATATACCTTCAATGAAAATATTTTCAATAAAAACTCGCAAACGAATTTACGAATTTACATATACATCTTTCCTGGTGCATCAATCGATTGACCTAATTATATTGGTTTGATTCTACTTGACAAAACCAGGATGATTTTTATTTGATAATTCACGTGTATATATATATATAAATATATATATACATATATAGATAAATTAGATCAAAAGAGAGATAAAGAATAGGCTAAAAACCCATATTATTACATGAACTACAAATTATGAAACATGATGAATTTATTATGAAAATTGATAAATTTAAAAAATTAAATTTTTTGTCTTCTATGGAATCGAACCTAGAACCATGAGTTTATGCAACAAAGTAATGAATTAACTATAGATCTTCACGATCAGAGAATTGAAAATGATTCATATTTAACTTATTTTATTCAATATATCGGCCATATATATATAACGATATAATATAAGAGTTTCTCATAATATTGAAAATGAAATAATGACACTGATATCTAAAATTAGTAATAGTTTAAGGTGTAGTATTATTGGCTATAGATTATAGTCTAAAATGAGATGACGAGGATCTCCACCACCAACAAAATGAAATAAAACTCACACCACCCACGCATCTTCCTCTATAATTTATTGCTCAAACTGACACGGCTTTGGATTTATGTATAATATACACATTTGAAGCAGCTAGTTTACTAATCTTTATTTTATTTTATTTTTTTGTCATAATTTGATGCATGGTGTATGTTGAACTGAGTTATTAAAGATTGTCGGGTTGGCGTTGTCACACCATAATCCTACATAGAATTATTGTTTGATATTTTTTGTTTTCTCTCTCTAAACTCAAGTTTACATTTCTTCACTTGAAGATATATATGACCTGGAAGTCCACAAGTTCGACATGGTTATTTTGACTTATTTTGTGAAATTATTTTAATATTTTTTTTTTCCTCCGGGACATCAAAATAGCAGCTATTTGATTCCCATGTGAAGCGAAATATAATAAAAATAAAAAAATTGAATTATTTTTTCATCTTCTCTCCCTGTTGCAATTCTAACATCCTAGTGCCAATAATTAGTTAGTTCATGGTTATGTTGTAGCTTTACAGATTTGGTAAATTCGTACGCCAAAAAAATTGCAGTCTAAACGATTGATTAACGACCAAAAATTAATATTTTCAGTCAAGAAACGCAACCTTAGTGACATTAACAAGGGAACCTATTTTTTGGATACGGTGTATGCAATGTTGGCTGAATTACAAAATTATGAACAAAATAAATCAACATTACATTACGATCATGCAAAGCATAAAAAACTAAAATATATATTAGAATCTATATTGAAATTTTCGGGATGTTAATAAAAGTATTACATATAGTATAACTAAAAAAATTCAAAGTTGCACCACTATTCAATTTCCTAATTTTTTTTTTAATTATGAACCACAATCTATATATGCCCACATAAGTAAAATACGGCCAATGGTCCCTAAAGAATCTATATATGCCCACATAAGTAAAAATTGAAGTTCGTACAGAATTTATAATTTTCCCTAAAGATGATGATTTTAAAGACAATGGTCCTAAATGTGACATTTGCAAATCATGGGTCGATCAATAATTGCTTATAAAATGAGATTCTCCCGTCTTTAAGTTAGGAAGGACATATTCCCTCATCATGCATTATGTGATGAATGATGATTGTCCCTTAATCATCCATTTATTAACTAATATTACTTTAAATATTTTCTAAATAATTTAATTCATTAAATCTTTCTTTTCGCCCTAGAAGGAATTAAAGAAGGCCCTACTGACAGACTTGGAAGAAGTAATCTGTGCACGTTATTAATTACGGTTATTCTTCATTTTTATTGCAGTACTTTTAATTAAAGTAATAGAAAAGGTTTGAGTTTAAAGTCTTTAGAATAATAAAATTTAATATAAAAAAGAGAATCCCACTAGAGAATAAAGTTATACACTAACGAGGATATCCTAATTTTTATCTACTATTATTATTCGTTTTATTTTAATATCATAGTTCACTAGTACTTTATTAAACAGGTTTGTGCATATAATGTAGTGTTCTAATTTACATAATGGTAGTGCACATAGTTAATATGTTATTGAAAACGTGACATAATATATTAAAATAAAAAATTATATAGAGTTATATATACCTGTAACATTTATTTCACGGAACAAAATGTGATAAAACTACAAAAGTATAAGATTCTAATATCCTTTTTGTGAGTAACCCTTATTATGTATTTATTTATTTTTGAGTTGATAACCCTTATCAGCATTACTTTCATTTTAATGAGTTTATAATAATCCTTATACAACAGAGGACATGCATCATAGCTTAAAATTAAATAGATTATAAAATCCATTGTTTTGTATTTATAATATTATTTATTAAGTAAGTATAATGATAAATCAAATTGTATAAGACAATGGAACTAAATTTTCGCAAAAGAATCACAATAGTTTCTAACATAATCGACTGAAAGAAAGAAAGAACAATTGTCAACGAAAAATCGTGATCAATTCAAATGTTACTTCATCGCAAAGCTGATTCCATTATATTTATCTATTTCTATTGTTCATTTATTCTAGTAGTAAAAGAGTATAAGTTTTTTTTTTTTTTTGAGGTAAAAAAATAGTATAAGTTTTGTATAATGGATATATACTTCAATGCTAACCTACTAAAGTCTAAAGGTGTAAAACAAATATTGGTGAGCCATTTATTTACTTTGAACCGGTATAATTGTACATATGTATATGTTAAGAGCCATTAATTTTTTTGATATATTATTTTTATTTTATATGGATGTATAATATATACTCTCTCCGTCCACAAAAAATAGTCTTGTTTTTCCATTTTGGTCCGTCCACCAAAAATAGTCTCATTCTATATATGAAAAATTTCCCACAACATAATACTTCTAAAAATCAATTTATTTACAACTTATATCACTATGACCCACCATTTTTTATCTCTCCAACCACTTTTTCTTCCCCTTTCTCTTACTTTATCAACCATTTTTTCTCTCTCCAATAATTTTTCTCTCTATCTCTCTTATTTTATCAACCACTTTTTCTGTTTCCAATAATTTTTCTCTCTATCTCTCTTACTTAGTCAATTGTACATTAAAACCCGTGCCATCCATCAATGAGACTATTTTTGGTGGAGGGATGAAGTATAAAGGGGAGCTGTGAATAATCGAAATCTAAATTCAAATCCAAATTGAAACTCAAATATAATATTACGGATTTGAGCCATCTAAATATATTTACACAATTTTTTATGTATATTATAAACACTTCAACTCACCGAATTCCCTTCCTAATTGCAAAAGAAATTTATTTATTGTCCAATCAAAAGTTGGAAACGAATTTTGCTCCCTGTCATATGTCTATATATACATCCACTTCGGTCCTGTCATTAAATCACGAAAGTCTCTCTCTCTCTCTCTCTCTCTCTCACTTTCCGATCCCCTTCTTTCTCAAGAATCTACTCCCCCAGCTTCAGGTACACTATCATGGACTCTTACTCAGCTCTCTTTCAAATTCCACCATTAAGAGGAACACAAAAAACTGCTATCATATTCACAAATAGTAAAACAGCCCAATTTGCATGTGAATTTTAACACATTTTGCATGAAGCGCACCTTTTGCTACTTCAATTGACGCTCAAGTTCCTTGCATTCGTGCTGATTGATTGAAGCTATGATTTGTGTTATCAACTTTTTTTAGGGTTTTCTCAAATTGAGGTCGTTTTTTTTTTTTATCTCTGTTTTTTAGAGTTGGGTGTTGGATCAGCAG
>JAYDZE010399244.1:0-16932 GCA_034509125.1 Monilaria moniliformis | reverse complement strand
CGTCACCACCAATTTCACCGAAATTTTAATCCGTGGGATAATTGAGAAAATATGAAAAGTTATGATTTTATGTTCCAGTTTCAAAAGTTTTGAGATTGACCAAAAGTCAACGAAAAGTTATGATTTAAATGACAATTATACCTTAAATAAAATGTGTAAAAGAGTAAAACACGGATAGCTTTATGGAGTACGAACTCAGGTCCGTACTTTTCCCCTGTCTACCACTCCCTTTGCACATCACACGTCTTCACTTTCACAGATTGAACATAGATTTTAACTTTTTGACTTCAACTTTCGTGGAACCCATTGGGTATGGACCAGAGGCCAATTTCCATGCATCCGAATACACAACGGATTTCAATTATTATTTATACCCTCCTTCCATCAGAAATAGTCTCATTAATGAACGACACGGATTTTAATGCACAATTGGTAAAGTAAGAGAGATACATAAAAAAGTGATTGAAGAGAGAAAAAGTAGTTGATAAAGTAGAAGATAGCATGAGAAAAAGTGATTAGAGAGACAAAAAGTGATGGGTCCTAATAGAATAAGTTGTAAATAGATTGATGTTTAGGGATATTGTATTGTGAGAAATTTTTCATAAATAGAATGAGACTATTTTTGGTGGACGGAAAACCAAAATAGAAAAACAGGACTATTTTTCATGAACGAAAGGAGTATAAATTTTAATTTCTAATGGTTTATTTAAATTGGAAAGTCCTAAATCCTAATTGGATTGATGCATAGTGCTTTCGAATGTAGATAAGGGCATGAGCACTAGCGTGCTTGAAGCATGCCTGAAGCATCATCCAACGACACCAACACCTTGAGCATGCCGATGTAGGTTGTTAAGCACGTTGGTCAAGCACGACCCAACGTGCTTGAACACACTTTACACATTAAAATCGTCGCTCAATCAGGACATGACATGTGGTGTGTTTTGATTTTTTATTTTTATTTTTATTTTATGAATAGTGTAAGTGCTCAAGTAGATAATGCTTAAGAAATATGGAGAGAAAATGATAAGACGTGAATAGTGAATGATGCTCAAGGATAATACTCAAGGAATGCAGATAGCCCTAAATTTTTGATATATGAGCTATGTAGATACTAAATTTTGCACGGAATACCATCAATGCATATATGATCTATCAAGATTTAATATTAGAGCTGACGACCATATCAGATTTACGGAAATCGAATCAAGAATTCGCCATTATTAATGCTCCAAGCACTTAATAAATTCGACCACTAGTGAGCAGTGTTTTACTATTTCTCTTACTTGACTTCATATAAACAAGAACCAACCTTCTCAAAAAAAAAAATATATGAAAAATTAACCAACATCAAGCAAAACCTCAACTACAAAAACTTGGAAGCGAAGGTTCGCCACGTGCGGATGCCTGTGCTGCAACCCTTAGGATTAATTAGCGATTTATATAATTAGAGCTTAATTAGTATTATTATCGTACATGCGGGATAATAAAACACAACTCAATTGATAAGAGGGTTCATCTCCAACTACATAACTCCGCAAGGAGTCCAACTCAAACTCAAATCAATAAGCTAAGATATTTTTTTTAGCAGGGGAAGGGGTGGTGACCGGTGACCATTTAATTGAACCCTACACCTTTATCTACCCATGCGAACTTTTGAGATTTTTTCATAAGCTGTACCTTGCCACCACCATATGCACTTTGTGAATTGTTGGCCAGCCCATGTTATCACTTTTTTTTTTCATGATTGCAGCTTTAACAAAGAAATTATTAGAGACTATTTTGTTTTACAATTATTTTGCATTAAGTTTTCTACTACATTTACATATATCATACCATACGCGTTTATACTTAATAGAGACGATTATCTGGATCGACGTAAAAAGATTGATTCTATAAATAAATTAGTAATTCACTTTATTTTTGTAGTAATACTTATCATTTTAATATATTTTCTAAACTCAACTATTGGTTGAGTTCTCAATTGTATTACGTTTAATAGTTAATAAGTGTATAAAATAAAGAATAACCAAAATATTAATTAAATGTAAAGAGCACCCTCACTTTGCTATGTATTTTGATCTTCCGAAAAATACAATGTAAGAATTGTGTATGTCATAATTGATAATGAGATATAGTTTACATTTACTTTCAATTAAATAAATCAATCAATTACCAGCTTGGTTTTCATTGATGTAATTTGCAGTTTTAATCCCGGCCTTTTAAACAAAATTAATATTTCACTAAATTTATATTCTTTGACTTCGAATAGTTTTAATTGCGTTAAATTAATTTATTTTTTTCATTAGAAATAATTATTATAAAAAAGATATGTTAATTTTCTACAAAAATAAGCAATGCATCATGTACAGTTAACATCCGAACAACATTCATAGTTTGAATAAGTAAATTTACATAATAATGATAATATCAGCTACTGGCTTTCTTAAAGATAAATTAGTTCATACAAAATAACTTCTTAACTTTTATGGGCATGTTCTGTTATCCTCTATGAATTAACACTTAATTCGTACCTAAATCCATCCATTCATACAATCAAAATAGTGCAATTAATGCGAGTTAAATCACAATTCAAGTATCACTTTATAAAATGAGTGTAATCACGACTATCAAATAAATATTTTTATATATTGCCTATCATCGTTCCCATGTGCATCTTTATTTAAAACATCACGAGTTTAATTATTCCATCTGTCCATCGTATTTACGTATTCGGTATCCTTAATTATATTTTACTAGCGAGTATCCCAGTGACGGATCCAGGAGTGGGACTGGGCGGTCGAACCCCCGACGGCTAACTTCCCTTTAGCATCATCGGAAAAACTAACATGGTCGTCCCTCATCCGATGACCGGATCCGCCTTTGTTGCTGCTCGGAGCTTGAAAAGTTTAGCTTCTCTGGAAAAATTTAAGCTTGAAGAAATCATATGTGTTGGGATCCGCCATTGTTGTGACTCGAAGACTGAAGAAAACATCATACAAGTATATGTTCTGAAGCCATTGAATGAGACTTTTCTACCATAGCTCTTGGATTATATTCCCTCTATTTTCAAATTCTGAATCTGCCACCGTAGTAACCTGTCGAAATTCGGCGGAAAATAACTTTACATTAATTTAAAATTACTTATATTATTTTTTTAGTCATATCATACGAAACAGTCTTTACATAAATTATTTTTTAATAAATTTTAATTTGACAAAAATAAATTAATAGTACGATTCAAATATATTAATTTAAACTAGTTTGCCAATTACATATTTAATTTTCGGCTGTGATAAAATGAATATATTTTGATATACTTTCTCCATTCCATGAAATAGTGCATGCTTTGTCATTTTAAGGTGTCTCCCCAAATTAATGCACTTTTGTCTTTGCCATTTTTGGATACAAATTTCTTATCTTTTATGGACACTTATCTACTTATTTAGTAATTTCTCTTTATCTATTTATTACATATATATGGATCTTAATTTAAATCGCTTCTATCTCCGCACAATGCATGAATGGTTTTAGGAAATGGTACGGTAAAATACATCTTGAGATTTCTGTACATTAATTTTTTTATTTCCATAGGTCTATAATATATTTGGTACATTTAAAAAAATATTTCTAAAGTCCATGAGATAATTTCTAAGAAAATAGTCACATGCATCGAACAATCCGGTCAACCACGTCAATTTTTCAGTGCCAAAAATTAAATGGATAACACAATTATACAAAATTGATCGTTCATGATTTTAAAAAACATTTCCAATAGTTCAAAATGTAATTGATATTGTCAAAATAAACTGAAGTTTGAATCTATATTTACCATTATTTTGTTTTAATAACTCCCTTTGGCTCATCCTTTTTTTTAAGGGAATGATGAACCTACAATAATTAACTGACAAAAAAACCTTAATTTCATTAGTTTAAATTCCATGTCATAGATTCTAGCTTGGCACCTTTGTCGTAAAATCCATAAACTTTGAATAGACGAAGACGTAAATTTGTCTTTTTTGGTAGGTACATCACGAAATAATTATAACTCTGATCAAGTACTTGTCGTTCATGTGCTGCGGATTCAAGTTACTAAGCTAGACTATATCACATGTAACTTAATCAGCCAAAATTAGAGTTTAATATTATTTCATTAATAGAAAAGTTAATGATTTATCATTTTGATGATCGGATTATAGATATAGAAGTGAATAAATTTATTAAAAAAATAGAAATCTATTGAAATAAAGGATATAGACTTAAGAATATATTTTTCCATAGTAATACTATTGAATATTACTCCCTCAATCCATGAAAAATATGCAATTTTGCTTTTTAAGATTTAGCATCGCATTATATTTTATATTTCAACTTTATCCACTAAAAATACATCTACGAAACTTTTTATGAACGGATAGAGTATTAATTTAAAATTTATAATATTATTTATTACCGTATGAATTTTGGTGTGATATTATCAAGACCGCTAATCTCACGATTGTCCGTCGGAGGGTTGCAAACCATCTTGCTCTCTGTTTTTTCTATGAATTTGATATTTTCTATCATCAAAACTTGCAATACCATCTTCTCATCTCTATTAGGTGATTCAAGACTGTGAAGAAGCGAGATAATTTATGCACATTCCACACTAATTATCTCTTTCTCAATAAATTCGCAAGAACTATAAAAAATAACAATTTTGAGTTCTTCTTTTTGGTATTTTCCATCCTTTTTCCGTTTTGGGGAATATTGCAACTAATTGTGTGTGAATAATTGTGGTGGGAAAGAATTTAGAATCCTTTATTTGAATTGTACAAATATTGATAGCTTTTCTTAGTTAAAATTTAATCTTAGCTTATCCCATATTGTATCTCATTACTATCTTGTTCTATAAACCGAATACTACCTGTGTGGATATTTGGTCTAGTTTGTATTTGGTTGTTTGGTACTTTGGTTATAGGACATTATTTGTTTGAAGTTGATTTATTTTGAATTTTTCAATATACAATATAACTTGTATATTAAATAAAAAGGATAATAACCACGTTGAATGGATAAATTTGTAACTAAAGGCCGCGAATATAAATTCCACAAATATCTTTCATGTCTTCTACGAATTATTACATATGGGTGAGATCTACATAAAAACACCGAAACCCAAATTTCCCTTGTCAGAAAAAAAAAAAAAAAAAAAAAAAGAAGAGTAGGAATGAAGGAGAACGATAAGCGTTCCCATCTTCGAAAAGCAAGAGCACATGAAGTTTCTTATCATGAATTAAGAGCTAGAATGAGGTATAAAACCCTATAAATTCCATTTCAAAATCTTTG
This sequence comes from Monilaria moniliformis, assembly GCA_034509125.1. Lineage (NCBI taxonomy): Eukaryota > Viridiplantae > Streptophyta > Magnoliopsida > Caryophyllales > Aizoaceae > Monilaria > Monilaria moniliformis. The sequence goes on along the minus strand of JAYDZE010399244.1, from coordinate 11,607 downwards.
ACTTGGCCCGGCCACCGATCCAGCTACGCATAACCCCATGCCTGCACTTGTTTTTTTTTTTTTAACTTTTTCTTTTCATATTTCATTGAAAGTTTTTAAGCACAGTCTATTTTTTGTGTCTCACTTCTTATACCATGTTTATTTTTCACAAATTGTTTTTATTTTATCCTTAATTTTAATTTTATATGCTTTACTTGAATTTTATCTCATAAACAAGAGTTTACTTCACAAAAATAGGGTATATAATTAATTTTAAGATTTTATTGTCACTTTTATTAGATAAAAAATTATTAATAGAGGTGATAAATTTAAAAGTAGAGTATCTGATTTTTTTTAATTTCATTATTTCGAAATAGAATTTATTATGACATTTATATAATAATAAATATTATTTAAATAATTTATTTAGGGATGAGATACTATGAATGGTACATAAAATATGGGACCCTGAATTTGATATGCCAAAAGCGTGTCCTTCTAACTTCAAACTCAATCCAATGCCGCCCTATTACATAAAATCCCATCTCCCTCTCTCATTTCCAAAATCTACAACCCACATGAAGAGGGGCACACAACCACCACTCTTCTCTCTTTCTCTCACTATCATAATTTTCTCTCTCTTGGCCACTTCCTCATCTCAACAAAATGTTACAACCTCAATCTCACAACAATTTAGAGAAGCCCCCCAATTCTATAACGCCCCCGCCTGCCCTCTAATACTCGACAAATTCGAGGATGACAATAACAATAACAATAATGACCGACGCAGCAGCGGCAAGAAGCAATTCATTTGCTCGAGCGACGCTGTCCACGTGGCAATGACCCTCGACGCCGCCTACATACGCGGCTCAATGGCCGCGATCCTCTCGATCCTCCAGCACACCTCGTGCCCGCAAAACGTCTTCTTCCACTTCGTCGCCTCCGCCTCCGCCGACGCCTCCCTCCTCCGCTCCACCATCGCCGCCTCCTTCCCTTACCTCAACTTTCAAATCTACCACTTCCACGACTCCGCGGTGGCGGGGCTCATCTCCACCTCCATCCGGTCCGCCCTAGACTGCCCCCTCAACTACGCCCGCAGCTACCTCGCCGACCTCCTCCCCCCCTGCGTCTGCCGCGTAGTGTACCTCGACTCCGATCTCGTCCTCGTCGACGACATCGCGAAGCTCGCCGCGATCCCGCTCGCCGCCGACAGGGTCCTCGCGGCGCCGGAGTACTGCAACGCCAACTTTACCTCCTACTTCACCCCAACATTCTGGTCCAACCCTTCCCTCTCCCTCACCTTCGCCAACCGCAAGGCCTGCTACTTCAACACGGGCGTCATGGTCATCGATCTCGAGCGGTGGCGGGCCGGCGGCTACACGATGAAGATCGAGGAATGGATGGAGCTGCAGAAGAGGACGAGAATCTACGAGCTAGGATCGCTGCCGCCGTTTTTGCTGGTTTTCGCCGGAGACATTGAGCCCGTGGATCACAGGTGGAATCAACACGGGCTCGGAGGGGATAACTTCCGTGGGCTCTGCCGCGATCTCCATCCGGGCCCGGTGAGCCTGCTGCATTGGAGCGGGAAGGGGAAGCCGTGGGCCCGGCTCGACGCTAGCCGGCCCTGTCCACTCGACGCGCTCTGGGCACCTTACGATCTACTCAAACCTCCCTACTCCTTCGATTCTTGAGATTCTTTTTTTTTCTTCTTTTCCTTTCCGGTTATCAAGCGCAGGGCATTGGAAGTGTACAGAAACGGACAGATGGTGTATGTATTGATACACATACCATCGAAAAGATATACGTATATATATACGATACGGTGGATGAGGAGGGGAATTTTTCGTGTTTGTAATTAAATGTGCCTCTCCGGATCGGTATCTATTGAGAGAGATGTTATGTTCATAAATTTTGAAGTGTATTAACTGTTACTACACAAACACAATATATCCAAAAAATAATGTTTCTTCGATTTTATGCACCTAATTCTGGTGGATTCGTGTTTCTCTCTGTTTCAATCTTTGGTTTAGGTTCATCGATTGATTGCAGCTTGTTTGAAGTTGAATCAAAGTTTTTTTTTTTTTTTTTTTTTCATGATTGAGGTAAATTACATCAATTATTGTTGATTAAATTTTGGCATGTTTCTCTGCTTTCATTAATTCTGTATGGAGCTTAAGGAGCAAGGAGGACTCTCTATAAACATGGACAAAATAGAGGCTGCAATATATACATGCTGTCATTTAAAAAAACAGCTAACATGCAACAGCTATTCTAGTTGTTATTCTTATTTAAAGTTCAATATCATATTGACTTAAATATAATTTCTATTATTTATGATCTAGAGATGATTAATCTGAATGAAGTACTATTATATTATGGAAATGCCAGCAGTATTGTCTGAGGGTATTTGACTTATGATCATTTTTCTATTAGAGTTTGGCTTCTGTGCGGTGTGCATTGACATGGTGACTTAATTTATCACTTTTCCCTTCTTACATGTATCATGGCTTTTTATGTAACATATTATTTAAGTCTCAATTTCTAGTTATAGAATCATAATTTATCACGAAAAAAATAATTTACATTTTACAGCAGTTTGTTCGACCAATTTACTGTTTAATAGATCTGATATCCGTAAGTCCCATTTTCAATTAAGTTTTCAGTACAATATTTTTGGATCTAATATAGCTTTGTACACTTAAATGATCCACGCCAAGTAATTAATGTAGCTTCTTTTGTTTTTCTTGCTAAGCGATACTAGAGCACAAGAGCCAAAAAAATTAAGAAAAAAAAAACATTTTATTTGTGGTGAAGCAAACATTGAAAGGTCGTATGATGAAATTTGAATATGATTGGTTATGACTTTGAAAATATATTAAATGATTAAGGAATAAACTTAAGTGAAAGTTTGAAATTTTGTTTGGAGATGTGTCGGTGGAACAAGGAAAGCACATCGAAACAGCCCCACAACGATTGATCATTTAGATATGCATAAAGTCCACATCTTTCATAAAGCAAAAGCCTGACTGCAAGTCAAGCATTTATTTTGCCAAGGGGCCAATATTTTCGAAATTTACTCTCTTCTATCTATATTCTGGTGTTTAGAGATTCAACCCCGCGAGGCCCCTCCTTAATGAAAAACAAGCCAAAACTAATCTTTAGACGCCTACACAACAGACTTTGGAGTGAGAGGGAACAACAAATACATAGAAGGAAAAGAGAAGACACATACGAAAACGAGAGAAGAAAATTAAAAGAATGTGGTCCAAGTTAGGGATGCCCACGGTTCCGGTTCCGGTTCCGGTTCCGAGGGCATTCGGAACCGTAACCGAACTACTAAGGAAATTGTCGGTTTTGGTTTGGAACCAGAAATCGCCGGTTCCGAACCGCCGGTTTTTGGCCGATTTTCGGCGCTTCCGGTTTTGATTTCCGATTTTGGCCCTTTTTTTTTTAAATTCAAGTTGATTAAAATCTGAAATCAAATATGAGTATAAATAGATCAATAATTAATAAATTACAGTAATGATTAATGAACAAGATAAATTATGTAACAAGTAACAACACATCTAATTATCCAAACACTGTGTCAAGCACATTCCAATTGGATATTTGTGATAGTTACTAACTTGTTGAGCTTGTTAATACTGCAGTAATATTTGAAATGTGTTCGACCAAGTATTTTTAGAGAATTGTGAATTCTTGTTAACACAAGATGAGTGAGTTAGAATGAGGATGATGGAGGTAGAGACGAGAAGTTTTTTGCTAATACAAGAGGGTGAGTTGAAATGAGAATGATTATGGGGTATTTATAAATAAAAATGAGTTGGAAAAAATTGAATTTGAATTTTGAAATTAAAAAAAATAAATAAGAAAACCGTCGGTACAGCCGGTTTTCTGCAAAACCGCCGGTTTTGCAACAGAAACTGGTGGTTTCGTCTGAAATTGCAGATATAGCCTCGTCCCCTATACCTTAGCCTGCACCGCGCCCAAACCGTCGGTTTAACCGTCAGAACTGGCGGTTCCGAACCATCGATTTCTGGTTTCAAAAACGTCGAACCGTAATCGAACCGCTAGAACTGAATTTTCGATTGCGGTTCCGATTAAAACTGTCAGTTCCAAAAAAACAAGCATCCCTAGTCAAAGTTCATATACTTCAAAAATAAATGATGAGGAGGATCTCAGTTTAAGAGAAAAATTAACACCTTACTTAAATCTGTTAAAAATGAACTTCACTGTGTGGATTATAAAAAATAGAAGGATTTATTAAAACACAAATTATGTACAAGGTGTCAAGGACCCATTGATACAAAAATTAAATATACAAGGATCTAAACATGAATTTTGCCATAAAAACGGATTATTGCAATTAAATAAACAACTTTTATCAATTTTTTAACTTTGCACCCAAAGTTTAAAATTTGTGTAAAAATACACGATTTTAATTAAGAGTTACAACTTGCAATTCTATTATGATTTGAATATTTTGCTAAATGAATAACGTTGATGTGGCACCCCACAATTAAAATGACAACGACCACGGCTTTTAGAGGACCATGCATGCCATGTTACTACATTTCCTATACACTACCACTATTACTACAGGAACTGAGTAGATCGCAGGAGAAGAAATGATAAGGACAGAGTTATAAACGAAACAATAGAACAAAAGATAAAATCTCGTCCTAAGATTAAGAGGCCACTCCTTCGACAAGGCCACAGACAATTCGCTCAACTTATATTATATTTTTGGACAAATAAAACATAGAAACTCAAGCCATCCATAAGAGCATTATATATTACTACATTAGGGGAAATACCCTTTTTCAGCATCTCATCCCGTAAAAGAAAAGTTTCATCGCTATGGATAAGGGTTGTGTATGTTAACTCATCTGGAGTGAAGCCTCATCGCGACAGATAATTGATTACTTGTTTTGCGTCGTCAGTCTTTCCACTTTTGCATACATTTATATGGAATGTTGTTAGTAATGATACATCTTTGAGCACTTTCATCAAGGGAATTTGACACTTTCTGTGTTTCTGTCTCAAGTCTGTTGAAGTTAAATAGACTGGTAAAAATGTTTAAGGTCTGCGACAAACGTCTAAACCTACTATTTTCTGTACCAACATATTTGCTTCATCCATCCGACCAAGCTTGTTTAACCCACTAATCATTGTGCTGCATATATACACATTCGGGGAAATTCCTTTGCCTCTCATCTCAAAATATGCATCAAAAGCTTTCTTCAGGTTTCCTTCTTTAAATCAACCACTTATCAGTGCTCCATAAGTTAATAATATTAGGGCTCAGTGCTTTTGCATGGACCTCAGAAGCATATGTGATACTTCATTTGATTTCTCAGCTTGGAACATTCCGTGAATTAGAGAATTATACATTTCAAGGTAAGCAGGAATCCTCTTGCATCCATGGCTACTTTAATTTGAAAAGCTCTTTGAATATCTCCAGCTCTGCAATATCCATCAACCAAGGTTCTATTGGTCACCGCATGTGGTGAACAACCCACGCCAATCATCTTTTCGAGAATTTGCTGTGCTTCAATCATCTTTATTCGAGTTTCCCTTGCTGAAAAGACCATGGACAAGTGTATTGAATCCAACCTCATCAGGAATCAAACCTCTCTTGCGCATCATTTCCCACTGGGACAAAGCATCGTTCATATCACCATGTTCGCATAACCTTTCATTGTGACTCATAGTTGTTGGATACTCTCCATCACTAGGCATTTGATGGCAAAGATTAAGTGCTTCACCAATCATTCCTCTTTTACAGTATCCATCCAATATCGAGTTGAGTTTTCAAACAGAAAAGTCTAGCAACGGTATTCTTGATGATGTTAGACGAGAATTTGGTTTTCAAGATTTATTTGTGAATTTCGAAAATTCGGATTTAGCAAATCTAGTGGGAAATATGATGATGATGATTATGACAGAAGTTATATGGTTTGATTTTTAGGACTATAAATTAAGTTGAGAATTTATTTGATATGCCCAACCGCCCAATAGATGAGGATGCTACGATCCTAAGCAGCTAAATTTAGTTCCTCGAGGTGAGCATTGTTTTACTCTTTAGTGGATAAATGCTTCTACTGGAAGATTTTGTATCTCGTTTGGAACCCTTTTCAAACTCCAAGTCGTTACAAATTGTATCAAATTTGTCAAAGCTGAGCCAATATACTATTGCACTAATAAAATAGGCATTCATTATAATAAAAGTTAATAGTCGACTGAAGAAATATAGAACATGCCATTGAATGTTTCAAAGTTTCGATAACAAGAGATTTTTTTTCTAATTAGTGCACCTAAATCCATATTATGCGGAAGAAATATGAAAAGTGTTTCTTTGTCTATTCCTAAATTAGCTCTTCCTTCTTTGTTCAAATTCATGAAGAGCTCAAAAAAATTTGTTGTTGCCGTTGCTAATCTGACCTCGTCGGACCAAGCTGAAATTTCACGAATCAACAACATCACGACGTCCAAAGTCCTCCCAGAAGGACAAGAGGTCATCGTCCCAGCTGAGTGCTCATGTTCAGGTCGAAGCTATCAAGCCACCACCACTTACCAGATCCGACCCGACAAGACCTACTTCATAATTGCAGACAAGACCCTCAAGGGATTGTGCATCTGCGACGTGCTTAAACATGCAAATACGTACCAGGAGACAAGTTTGTCACCTGGGCAGAAGTTGCGAGTTCCACTCAGGTGTGCATGTTCAACGGTAGAACAAGCTGATGCCGGGACAATTTTTGCTGACTTACCCGGTTGGCCATGGTGATACTCTTCTTGGTTTAAGGAAAATGATTTAATAAGTGTAGCGAGTATATATGTAGCAAACCATTTTCCCGACGAGTTTGCTGAAATACAGCCTTTCACGACCAATCTCATCCCTTTGCCAAGTGAACCGTCACATTCGCAAGCTATAAGCGGGAATTATAGTGTGACTACTTCACCACCTCTGCCTCCTCCCGTTGCTCTGAAAAGCTGATCAAACAGGGCTCCTTTGATGGTTGGCATTACTGCAGGAGCTCTTTTTCTGCTAATATTGCTACCTCTAGTCCTCTTGTTTCTATCTCAGAAGAAAAGAGCACAAGTTGCAGAGGGTAGGGGAAGAAATGCAACTTCTCCACAAGACTTGATTCTTGAAAACACAAGACTTCATCGAGCCCTGAAAGCATACAAATTCTCAGAGATAAAGAAGGCTACAAGAAATTGAGTCCAGCAGCAGGATTAAAGACCACGAGTACCGGGGAACTTTCAAAATTGAAGTTCTGGCTGTTTAAAAGAGTAGTGGGAATGCAGAGCACGAGGTGATGATGCTGTGTAAGATAAATCACTTCAATATAGTAAGACTACATGGCTTCTGCCAAGATAAAAATGACTTGTACCTCATGTATGAGTACATGGCAAACGGCTCCCTTCGGGAATGGCTGAAAAGAAGAGGATTCCAGCATATGAAGAGCTAGAACCAACGCATTCATATTGCACTTGATGTTGCCAATGGCCTTCTCTATTTTCACAACTTCGCAAACCCAGCTTACGTGCACAATGATGCATGTTCTTCTCGAAGAAAACCTGCGAGCAAAAATTGCGAATTTCAGTCTTGCAAGAGAAGCAACTGCAGTGATACAAAGATGGTCGTGGGGACTAAAGGATACATAGCACCTGAATGTCTTGATGCAGGTCCAGTTACTCACAAGGTCAACATATACACCTTCGGAGTAGTACAGCTGGAGCTTATAACAGATGAATTCCCGGTTTTTGAGCAGGATGGCGGAGGGAGACTTCTTTCAACAACGACAGCTGCTCTTGTGGAAAGCTCGAATGCAGAAACTGAACTATGCCGTTTCGTTGCCTCTGGTCTCGCTGAAAATGGTGGGACAAAATATGCCATCCAGGTGATGAACCTAAGCTTAAGCTGTTTGACACAAAACCCTTCAGATCGACCAGACATGGTAGAGGTTGTCTCGATTCTTCTGAAAATGTAATCTATTATACATACGCCACTCTAAGGAGTTAGCAATAAGAGCGCATTTGCTCATCCTCTGTAATTTATAAACTAGCCTGCAAAAGAAACAAACTGAGTCCCCTCCAATGATGTTCATAATAAACACTCCTACATGGATTCAGACAGTTAAGCCAGAAATTCAGAGTTTTGGTCACTGAGAAACTACGCCGTCACAACAAAAAGAAGGATGAATATGAATTTCAATGTTTTTGCAGTAAACGTAAGGACTTATACAAGGTTTAAGAATGACACTCTAACCTATTCCAAAAACTTCTGTACTGACATGTATGTCCTATGGGAAGGCCTTACTGCTAAAACATGGAAAGGCCAAGCAATAATTTCACAAAAGAACGAAAGAAAGATGAATAAATTTGTCCATGTTAGGGACCAAACTCAGTAAGGAAAATTTCCCGTCTCTCGCATGTGATTCAAGGTCCTCTGTAAGCCGTATTTGAGCACTGCCTGGTTACCAGCTCTAAAACCATTTCCGTATATCACAGATGAATCTGTTGCAATCTGATGTTTAAAGAAGACGCTGAGTTTCTTCTCGAATGGAGATCTTGCTCCCTGGCTTGATGAGGAAGATGATGACGTTGATGCATTATTACTATCGGGCATGGATAAAATCTGGGACTCCAACCACATACTAGCAAGGACCTGACAGATACCTTCTTCAACATCTTGTCTGAGAGTTCGATAGCCTTACACAAAACAAAGACATTATTAAACACAAAAACAAATAGAAGTTCCAAATGATCAACTAAGGAAACAAAAAAAACAAATTAAAGAATGCCAAAAAACTTGATAGCTTGTTGTATTCTTCTAATGACTCCGGAACTCCTTTCAAGTTACCAAGTAAATACTTTCCTGAAAAACTATGAGACAAAAGTGAATTAAGTGGTGTGAGAAAGCACCATTAAGTCGCAGCCAGGCATGCATCATCTCATGAGCCAATATTGATCCAGTGAGTAACCTGAACACATTTTGAAGTTCAAATAAAAATATCAGATTCAAGACTAGAATAGACCTGTGATGTGCTCAAAATCCATAATAAATCAAAAACCTTGGAAGGCCATATAAAATAAGGATAGCTGTTACTTCACAATGGCGTGTTAATTTATAAGGCTCAGCAAGCATGCGGTTTCCTCCTGTCCTTGGGCGTCTCAAAACCTGGAGATCCATACCCAGAATAAGAGTTTGTAACTAAATCAAAAGCATATAGAGATGCCAAATTTGCATGTTCGCGAGAGAAAATAAAAATTAAATATTGTGATAGAAAAACGTACAGTGCTGACTGTCTGTTCCTCAGAAAGACAGAGACCTCGAGTTTCAGGCATGTGATGATGCCCCTGGCAAGAGAAAACATAACACTGAGATAAATAAGAATGGAAATGAAATTAGGTTCTTCCCTGATTGAACCAGAAACATTACTTACATGCCTCTCCCCATCCATTGCTTCATTTAGTGCCTGCCTTTCAACCAAAAGCAATGGTACTTGTTGGGTCACTCTCATATTTAATCCTTCATAGAACTCTAGTATATCAAGTAAAAGGGGCTGGCACTCATCAGTATCCATTATTGCCGAGTCCAGGCACTCCAGGCAGAGTTTTCGACCATCATTAAGGGCAGCAAATTTAGCATCCCATGACTGCAAATCAAGGAAACATGGATAATAGACAAAAGCCTTGAAGCCCCATTAGCAAATAAAGGGCATGGAAGATTGGTGTTTGCTCCAGCTTACCTCCATTCGCTCACAACTACAACATCGAGTAGTTCCATCATGCTCATGACTCGGACAGTATTTCTGGGACCAAAAAGGATGTGCCCTATATTCAATAAGACCAGTTGCATTTGTAGGAATCTGTCGACAGAAAAACATAATATAAGCCTTCTCAAACAAACAAAATGCAGAAACATATATTTTTAATCACAAATATAGATGGCTAAGGATGATACTGAGTGCCTGAAAATGATCATTAAGATATGCATCACCCTCTAGCAAAAAGTTCGGGTATTCAAGTACACAAAGCATTCAATGGGTACTGCTATTCCATCTTACAAGTATACCAATTCAAAAGACATCATTATAATTAACTGAGTTGCAAAAAAGATTTTTGAGTAGTTCCTCCAGGAAATCCAGAAATTCATCAGGTGATCCATGAAAAGATGACAGAACTGTAGAAACTACAAGAATGGATTGGCAGTATGCACTGAAGAAAAAAGTAGATCAAATAAAGCACGAAAGGAAGATGTGTCTCAGTCCCTGGGAATACACTAAATAAGGAACAAAACTTTAACCTTCCAATGAAACAAGGACCAAGAGATCTTTGAGAGATAAATTTTACAATGAACAAATGAGACACTTACAAAGTGATCGCAGATATCGCATTTCGGATGATAAGACTCCTTATAGCAAGATTTGTGATAAGGGTAGCTCCCGGACATGGAAAACTGCAGCAATTAAATGGAGTTTTAAAAATTAATATAAAGCTATTTAAATTAACCTAAATCCAGTAAGTACTTTAACAGTGAACAACAACCACTCTGGTAATGCAGTCATCAAATTGTCAGCACTTTGTAATACTGGTAACCATGGGAAGACGTGACAGTTAAAATTGCCTCAAGACATATTATGGTATTATTGCTCAAAAAATGCATAAAGATTGATGTTTGGACTAACCATCTTTACAGAGACTGTCTTACTCACCTATCAGGTGGGGTATCATATCACCACTTATGCATAAATCCTGAAGGTGAAGATTTTTTGTTGGCTATGAATACCTCTATAAGCTTATATGCAGTGTTGTCAGGGCACGGGGCGACGGGGTGCGGGCCCCATGATCGGGGCGCACTAATTGTGAAAGTAGTGATATGCGTATTCTGGAAGAGGAACGTGAGTGATCACTGGTATAGATATGATCTGTTTGTTGAGTTATTTTAGGAAAAGGATATTTGGTAAGATTTGGAAGGATATTAGGGTTTAGGTATTTCAAAGTAATATGGAAGTTACAGCATTTCAGCTTGTTTTATAAGGAAAAACTTGTTTTATAAGGAAACCTGAGTTATATATATATATATATCTGTATGTTGAGTTATTTTAGGAAAAGGATATTTGGTAAGATTTGAAGGATATTAGGGTTTTGGCATTTTAAAAGTTATTTCAAACATACAGCATTTCAGCAGCCGCCCCGCTCGCCCCGCGCCGTGTGAATCTCGCTCGCCCCAGCCATGTCCGGGCAATTCCGGCGTCGCCTCGTGCGCCCCAGACATGCTTTTCACAACAATGCTTATATGCTGAAGTCAACAATGCTTATATGCTGAAGTTACAGCTACAAGCTTCATAGTCTTTTGACTTTTCGTCTTCTCAAAAATAGTCATTCTTTTATAACATGCCTTTTTTAATTTTACTCCATGTATCCATAGATGAGACAAATAAAGGTGTAACTCTATGGATACATCTATACAGTACAAATAAAGCTATACGGTCACATTTATTTCGCCATTAATATCTCTCTCTGTACCAATGCAATCTGCACTCCCAATATCTCTCTCTTTCATTAATTTTGCCATTAATTCTCATTATTTTCGCCATTAATTCTCATCAATTT
>JAYDZE010399133.1:0-16932 GCA_034509125.1 Monilaria moniliformis | reverse complement strand
CATCAAACACATCAAAATACCAAATAATATAGAGTTCATGCACTTAATACCCTCAAATACACATTTCGACTATCAAATCGACTCAATAAGCATGCATTATGCCCGACTTATCAATGATATACATACCATCGACGAGTTGGTACCGTTCCCTCCTGTGGGGGGCAAAGGAAAAGGAAAGAAGGCAGCCCCCCTGCGCGTGAAGGATCCAAAAAATATGGGGCGGAAGAGACGAAAGATCTGGCCCGATGCTACGTTGATGTTTCCAAAGACCCAGTGATCAGAAACGGCTAAAGGGACCGCGTCTTCTGGGAGAATATTGCAAAAAAATACAACGCCTTGAAACCGATCTGGGCGTTGGAGCGCGACGACCACCTGGGCAAGCATTGGGGCCAGGTCCATGCCGATGTATCCAAATTCGCCGGCTACATCAACAACCTCCAGAAAATATGGCCGAGCGGCCATAGTTGGGACAACATTTGCGAACAAGCTCACGCTATCTTCTACAACGAAGAACTCATACAGTTCAAGTACGAAGATGTGTGGGCGATTGTGCAAAATCACCCCAAAGTTTCCAGCAGCTTCGACTCCACATCTGGCCCGAAAAGAACCAAGCACACTGCCTCTGGCCAATACTCAACAAGTGAAGAGGCTGAGACATTCGATTTAAATGCATCGATGGATGAAAGTGTTGGCACACAACATCCACATGAGCCTACCCGTCTTATGAGACAGAAACCGGCCAAAAGAAAAGGGAAGGGGAAGGCGAAAGCCGATGACGATATTGCCCGAGACTCGTCAATGAATGAGATGACTGAAGCGGTGTTGCTCAAGGAGTACATGAAGTGTATAACCATGGACCTCTCGAACATGAACGAGATGCAGAAGCGACAGCATGCCGCCTTGGTCGCCATTATTGAAAAGAAATTAGGAATTTAAATTATGTTATTTTTAGATTTTAGTTAATGTAATCGTAGGGATTTAAATTACGTCATTTTTAATTTTTATGTAATTTGGGAAATAAATTAAGTAATTTTCAAATTTTAATTGTCTAATTTTTGAATTTGTAGTCATTTAATTTGATTTTACAAACACTTAAATTCAGATAAATATATGAAATTGAATAATAATAAAAATTGATGAAATGATAAAAATTGGGTTGTGGCTGATTTGAGGCTGAATTGTTTGGGGCTGAGATAAAAGTATTATGGTTGAAAAGTAAAATGCTAACATGGCAGTTAAAAAATGAATTGTGACTGGATTTTTTTGGGATGGGATAAAGATGGCTTAACCTAAACTTTTACTTAAAACACGTGAAATTATCTGACGTAGAAATTCGACGGACTAGGTATTAGCAAATCTTTGATTTTGAAGCTCAATTAACTCGCTCCCAATAATAGTGCTTTATATATGTGAACTCTTACGCAGAAAAAAGAAATGCAGAAGAAGAGAAAGAAGAAGATGCAGTCCCCAAAAGACTAGAGGCGGAAGAGGCGGAAAATAACGAAAAGAAAATCATTTTGGCATATAAAAATGAAACTCTAAACATTTTATCAAAATTAGCGCCGTATAATCTTGGATTCCAGTAGGTTTCAGATATCAAGAAAAGACCGTGACAGATAATTATTCGGTTTGCAAGTAAAAAGTGGATTAACTTATAGATTTAGATTTGGTTAAAGACCTACGAACCCAATGTGAAGTGGAGATTTAGGTTTGATTTTCCTAAGAATTCAAGAATTATTACAGCGACTAAAAAATACATACATAAAGGTTCTGATCCAGGCCCTTCATCCCTCCTTTTACTCCTCTTTTCTCTCTTAAAATTTCCTAAATATCTTCAAACTAAAAGACAAATCCCTCCCAACTCTCAAGAACCCATATAAATTTCCTCCACTAATTTCAGTTATGCTGGTCTTTTAAAGGTCGAATTGTATGTATAGGTTAAATTTACTGATACCCACCAAGAAAACCGTCTAAAGATTCTATCTTGGCCCATAAATACTCGAATCCAGAGTTTTTTTTTTTTTGGAGGGATTTATCGTGTTTTGGTGTGGTAGTTGAGCTGTGTGCGCCGTATTGCTTGAAGCGGTGAGATGGGCAAGGTAGCTGTGGCGGCGACGGTGGTGTGCACGGCGGCAGTGTGCGCCGCTGCTGTTCTGGTGGTCAGGCGGCAGATGAGGAGCTCCGGCAAGTGGGCCAAGGCGGAGTCCATTCTGAGGGAGCTGAAGGAGAAGTGCGGCACTTCCACCGCCAAGCTCCGCCAGGTCGCCGATGCTATGACAGTGGAGATGCACGCCGGCCTCGCCTCCGAGGGCGGCAGCAAGCTCAAGATGCTCATCAGTTACGTTGACAACCTTCCCACAGGGTATGCTTTTTATATTTGATTGTGAGCAAATGTATTTTGTGTTTTCTGATTGGATTGGATTTGATTGTTGTGTGCCTCTGTATCTAGATTATTTGATTTTATGATTATCAAGATTTGGTATTTAAGAGTGATAGTTAAGAAGTTTGAAGTGCTGTCATATTATGTGTTTTGTTCAAGATTTAGGAAAATTGCTTTCTTTGTCATGTTTATTTTCTCTTTTTTCAATGTTTTGATTGCTAAAGTTAGATTGTGATTATATGCAATTTTGTATATATAATATGTCTGAATTGATGTGGATCCAAGTTTATGACATCGTTGAGGCAAAGATTTATGATTTTAGGTGTGATTTTACTAGTAATATATAGTTAATGTATGTTGGTTGTTTTCTCCATTTAACATAGATTAGGTTGTAACTCTGGTTATTACATATGTCACGTGCCTACATGTTCGAGTTGCATTTTTGTTGTTCAATATAAAGATGAGCAAAATGTGTGGCTAATGACAAGATAATGCTCATCATGTCTGTCTATGTCTTCCTATCTCGTGGTGCTCTGCCACTATCATCAATTAGAGAATTGCAATTATGAAACTCTTCATCAATGTGGATTTGAAGCTGCTTGACACATTTCATCTAAAACATTCTCCATATGATGAGAAGCACCAGCTTTCCCTTTTCATTATGATGATTGTTTTAGCAGACATCTATGAATATGGTGCTTTTCTACGTTTGTTTCTTCTGGTTCTTACTTAAATCATTTCACAGATGGGATCCATATCTAATATTTGGAGTTATAGTGCTCTTCTGGTGGGGCTTGGTGGTGGGACCCTCTCTTACCTTTTGCATCTCTAGTGCTTGTAGCTTTGTTCTTTTCATATATTTTCAGTTGGTTTCAATTGAAGCTTTCAATTTTTTAAAGCTTGTATTGTTTAAGTGGAACTAACTGTATGTTTTGCCTTTTTACATTTGAAAGCTACTGTATCAGAGTAAAATGATGCTTTTTTTGAGATGGACACCTTTTGATTGCTTAATTTTGATTCTTATTATTTCCACAATTATAATGTGTAGTCTGAGCATAATTTAGCTTAATTATGCATTTTGTTACATCCATAGAACATGCATTATTGCATAATTATAGTAGTCTATTATGTGCTTAGGTGATTTTTTAGATCTGTTGAATTGTAATAGAACGGTATGCTATAGATGTAACGGTTTGTCAGTGACGACAAATCCTGTTGTCCATTTAGTTTACTCTAGTAAACAAAATTGTAATTGATTCATTCAGTTTCTTAAGAGGCGTTGTTTGATAATAACGTCAACATAGCCTCTTTATTATTTAATAGCTTAATGAGAAACTAAGACCTGCCTCATTCCTTGACATATAAGAATTTTCTGTCCGAACGTTCTACCCAAAAAAGACTCCCTTTTTCTTTCGCGGTTTAGTTTGAGAGCCTGAGCAGTAAAATTCATCTTGCAAGGGTATGATTCCTATATTTTCTGTTCAGGAATGAAAATGGTTTGTTCTATGCATTGGACCTCGGTGGAACAAACTTCCGTGTTATGCGAGTACAGTTAGGAGGTAAAGACAATGCAATCAAGCAGGAGTTTGATGAAGTTTCGATTCCACCACATCTGATGATTGGATCATCTCATGTAAGTACATTCTTGTGGCACGAAATGCTGAATGTGTTTATCTCTGTTCACTGATGCTCTTGCTGAATGGTTGTAATTCAGGAACTATTTGATTTCATTGCGAAGGCACTATCAAAATTTGTTGCTACAGAAGGTGAATACTTTCATCTTCCTCCCGGAAGGCAAAGGGAACTTGGTTTCACCTTTTCCTTCCCCGTTAGGCAATTATCATTAGCATCAGGAACCCTAATAAAGTGGACGAAAGGCTTCCTTATAGAAGATGCGGTTTGTTTCTTCCTTGCTTCTTTAACCACCCTTTAAAGTGGACGAAAGGGTTACTATCCTGTTGCTTTGTGTTGAAAAGAAAATTTCCCGTGTTTGTGTTCATGTTGACATTATTGATTCTGTTCAGGTTTGCCCTTATCATGTCAACCCAAAATATGTCTTGTTTATATGAATTGCTGCCTCTACTTAAATATATTCATCTAGATAGTATGTGAATGTATTATATCAACCAGTGTGCTGTTGCATTATCAATATTTTGACTTTTTGTAGGTTGGACAAGATGTTGTCGGAGAGCTAACAAAAGCAATGGAAAGAGTTGGTCTTGATATGCGTGTGACCGCTTTGGTGTGTCTTTTGTCCTTACAAGATGCTGGTTTGTTTGTCTGTTGTTTTGTTATTTTTGATACTTTGCAGGGCAAATACACTAATCTAACCCCAGCCCTTATTTTCAAATCTAATCCAATAAATACCTATTAACAAAAATACACCAAACTAATCGATTTTTATATGTTTTCAAATCTAATCCGGGTCAACTATCTTGTGCCGAATTGTTGACCCACGTAAGGTTTGAGAAAGATTTGATTCATTGGATATATTTTTGTAAATAGTCATATATTGAGTTAGATTTGATAATTGATACCGGGTTAGATTAGTGTAATTTCCCTTTATATAATGATTACTACTAATGTTGACTATGTCATAATTAAAATTTATAATGATATTTTAGACTTAAATTTCCACTTTTTCTTATTACTTGATAATCAGATATGATAATGTCATAATTGCAATTTACAATTCTTTTAGTTCCGGATTTCTATTAATATATACTAGTTAGGCATGATTATTTCATGATAATTACTAATTAATGTTGTCTATATTATGATTATGATTTGTAATAATATTTCAGATTTAGAGTTTTATTTTTAGTTATTACTTGATATTTAAAGATTTTAATTTCATAACTTGGATTTACAATTAGTTTCAATTTCTTATTAATAAATCTTAATTAGGATTGATTATTTTATAATTAATTATTAGTTTTTACAATAGTTACTATTAAATATGCATTAATGTTACACGTAAAATATATTATGAAGTATGTGCTCCTCTATTTTATGCTCAATTTAAGATATGATTCTGAAAGTAGACCCATGTTAGATTTGCAAAAATAAATCAATGCATTGGTATGTTTCTGTAAGTAGCCATTTATTGTGTTAAGACTTGAAAACAAGGGTTATTATTGGGTTTGATTAGTGTATTTGCCCTATTTTGTATGTCTGCATGTCAGCAAGAAATATGGAAGTTCTGCTGTCATAGATGCTTTTGATTCATTCCGTTGATTTATCTCCGCAATCCATTTCAACTGTAACACTTTGTTCATTTTTTTATATGTGTATCTATAAAGATTCCTTTCCTGTTTGTTTAATGCAGGTCAATGATACTGTTGGAACATTAGCTGGAGGACGATACAGCACTCCGGATGTCATTGCTGCTGTGATCCTGGGGACAGGAACTAATGCAGCTTATGTTGAACGAGCACATGCAATTCCGAAATGGCAGGGTCTGCTACCTAAAAGCGGAGAAATGGTTGGTGCTTTTCGGGAAAAAAAATGGTTAAATACTGATAGGATCTAGCTGAAACTTTCCATTTGTCAATGGTTATTTTTGTCGCTTCAGAAATTTGACCGTCACCATTTGTAAAGAAATTCTATTAACTTACATTCCTTCTTACTGGAGGTTATAAACATGGAGTGGGGTAATTTTCGCTCATCACATCTTCCACTTACAGAATATGATCAAAGTCTTGATGCTGAAAGTTTAAACCCTGGAGAACAGGTACTTGATTAACCTTTTTTTTTTTTTCTTCTTCTAATGTCCTAAGCTGTAAAATGCTGATGATCTTTTGGCATCTGTACCATTTTTTTTCTTGCTGCTGCAGATTTTTGAGAAGATAATTTCTGGCATGTATCTTGGAGAAATTGTGCGAAGAGTTTTATGCAGGATGGCTGACGAGGCATCCTTTTTCGGCGATACAATTCCACCCAAACTCAAAATCCCATTCATACTGCGGTAAGCGTGGTGCTTGAGACAGGAAAAACATTCCATTCTCTTGAACAGGTCGTGTGTTTCTTACATTTCTTGCTGTGGCCTTTGTTGTTGTATGATGTCTTGTGATTTTAATTTCACATATTGATTTCAATTTATATTCCAATAAGGAAAATCCCATTTTTCTTCTTCTTCTTCTTGTTATATAGTGTCTAAGACTTTCAGTTATGTTCTATCTCACTAATCTGTACTCCTCCATCCTAAATCAACATCTGCTTTAACCTAAGACAATGTTAATTTTTTTTAAGAAATAAATAATAATAAATTATCATTTTCGGAAATGGAGACATGCCCGTTAAGACATGGCAGAAGGAATTGAGAATAGTAATCCAGATAAAGAAGAATGACCTTAGAACAAGTCGATAATGGCAAATTTAGTGTTCGTATTTAACCTTTTCAGGAGGAAAAGTAACTTTTCCTTGCATCTTGTGGGCTGTTTATGAATAAAAGTCTTTCTGATGATTAAAGAAAAGAAAGAAGAATAATAGCTGTCATGAAACAATATATATCCGCCAAAAGTTTGGGGTACATTGACAAAAAACTTTGAATATAGAAGAATCTGTGTAGGGCATTGATCCAAGCAGTTTTCACTCTCTTATATTGAACATATCCCAAGGAAGAAGTGTGAAGTTTTTAACTAGTTAGTACTAAGAAATATTTCATATCTTACCAAAATCCTTCTTTTACTTAAGCCTCTATATTTCCCATTTCAATTTATTAAGTAGCCTTGTTCGAATCAGTAAACCTTCTTACCGGTCATATATGTCTATGACATGAGTAGGATTGAAGATGATATGATTTTTCCTCGTATTGTGCAAATGGATGATATATAGCCATCATTGGTATCGATGGACATGGCCTACTAAATAGCCATATTTTCGTCTTAATTTTTGCTATGTATTCGTTTAGCCTTTCTGTTGGGTATTGAACTTTATTCTTAACACGAACAGCTTAGTATGACTCTGTATCTGTGTGTGACCATTGAAGTCTGTTTGAGTAGTGCTAAGCCGAATGGATATACTACGCCTTTGGTGTACAGCACAAAAAGTTGCACTTTTTTAGATCTTTCAATATATATATTTGAGCGTGAGTGAAGTTCAAATCAAAGTATATGTTCAACTGAATCAGATGCATGATATGATGAGATCTCTGTGGAGGACATTTAGGGTTTAGGGTTTCTCTGATCATCAAAATGGTGCCTTATCAACTATTTTTCCTTTTCTTTAGTCCTCTTCTTCTCGGGCCTCCAGCACCAACAATGATGCCATCTATAATTATATTGTCTTTTTGTTAAAATTGTCATTTAAGGTTTTAGGCGCATTGTCTCAACCTTCTTAGCACTGAATCACAGTATGAGTGTTAGGCGCAACTCTGTGGTTGTTAGCTGTTACCAATCTGTGGGAACATCAACAAAACTTAAAGTGGCATAACTTGGAGAAGTATCTTGGATCCATCCATCTCACTTCAAAAAGAAATTATTTGTTCTCTTCATTCTCGCTAAATGAATACGACTTTAGAAGTGGAACTAGTGAAGATATCCCCATCCCTCTGCAAGAATTTCATCGGCTTTAAGCTGAGAGTAAACAAGCTAACTTTGTTGAGCAAAGATGTAGTAGACAACATGAACATCTGTTATTGTGTTTTCTGATAACTGGTTATTGTAAAGTACTTTTTTGTGAAAATTCCAACCGTCTTCTGCTTATGCCCTGTATAGGCTCTAGGCGATCCTTGACTGCTTTTATATAGGTGCTAGGCTATCCTCGACTGCTCTAACTCTTTTCCGACCAGTTCTGCTTAACCCTGTGTGATAGATAGATAAAACATATGCTTGAGATTTGAAGCATTAGATGAGCACATAAGTTCAAAATTTAATTAGTCCATCAAAGTAAATGGTATATTAGCTTATATAATTTTAAGTATCTATAAAGTTCACTACTGCATTTATTTTTTCCCTTTTCCATGGCATTAGAGCTAGATGACCAGTGCTACACTACACAGGACGCCCGACATGTCGGCTATGCATCACGACACCTCTTCTGATCTCAAGGTGGTTGGGAGCAAGCTGAAGGATATCCTAGAGGTACTTGTTCCCTCCAGGTACAAAACTTTAGATACGTTTATCACGATATTTGCAGCCCCCTCTTAATCCATTCATGACAGGTACCTAGCTCCTCCTTAAAAATGAGGAAAATGATCGTAGCGATCTGCGACATTGTCTCCTCGCGTGGGGCCCGGCTCTCCGCTGCTGGCATTGTGGGCATCCTCAAGAAACTGGGGAGAGACATCCCAAAAGAAGGAGAGAAGCCGAGGTCGGTCGTAGCTTTGGACGGTGGATTGTTTGAGCACTACACCAAATTCAGAAAGTGTATGGAGGCCACCGTCGAGGAGCTGCTAG
Organism: Monilaria moniliformis; assembly: GCA_034509125.1. NCBI lineage: Eukaryota > Viridiplantae > Streptophyta > Magnoliopsida > Caryophyllales > Aizoaceae > Monilaria > Monilaria moniliformis. The sequence goes on along the minus strand of JAYDZE010399133.1, from coordinate 8,154 downwards.
GAGAGGTCTCGGACAGCGTTGTGATCGAGCATTCGAACGACGGGTCGGGCATCGGAGCCGCTCTTCTGGCAGCGTCTCACTCCCAGTACCTCGAAGTCGAAGAATCCTGAAGGGGTAATCGAGGTTGTAAATTTTCTAGTTTTTTTGATAGGCTGTTGTAGTTTGCTGGAAACTATGTATACCTATACTTGGATGCCTTTGAACGGAGCACAGATGCATCGGTGGAAGAAGATGAATAAATTGACAAATGTTTTAAAATCTTTAGGTGGTTCCTATTGCCAACAGGGATTAGATCTAAATAATTGATAATAATGAGTAACTGATTTCAGTTTTAGTTGCTACTTCATCTCTTTTTTTATTTTAGTGTCCTTATTTTGTTTCTATGAACAAGTTGGGTTGTGTTATCTTTTGCAACCATTTTCTATCCTCAAATGTTTTATGCTTTATGTGAAGTGAAGTAGGTCTAGAAAGCAAGATGTTACTGCCTCCATTGATTGATTAGATTTGTTAACACCAAGTATTTTCATTATTTTAATGTATTTTTATTATCCATTTTGTTCTCTCGCAAAAATCATGGATTAATTGTCTAGCCTATGAGTCGACGGATATGCAAGTGTATTTGAAGAAAATAAAAGTAATAGAAAGTCGTAAGTTTGAAAGCCAGTGCAGTCCCAGATCGTGAAAATGTCCTTCTAGAATCCCAGATTCAATCTGGGACTGCCAAAGAGGTTGAATAATGGGAAGATGTTCTTAATCGACTCTGTTTCTAAAAAGCAAAGGCTAAGGAACGCCGCTGCATATCTCAAAGCGAACAGCTCAAGAAGTAGAGGAAGTAGCCGCATCATATTCACCACAACTAATGGATGATGATGAAGATGAAGATGCAATTCATACGGGGTAGGGTATGAGTGGAGCAAGTACAAGCAAACACACTAGGATCATTGCATGCAATCTCACTGATTCCATAGAAAGGCAATCTACATAACTTGTCATTTACCCGGCTGAAGCAATGCATTGTTGAGCCTCTCAAGCGCAAGAATAAGAGCCTGAGTGCCCAAATTTTCCTCGCCATGAGCCTGAAGTGATACGTAAAGTTGCTAAGCGAACGCCAATCCCATCTCCTAGCATTCCCTTAAGCATCCCCAAATCCTGACGGGATAATTCACGTAAAATCCCGTCTCCAAATCCCTCTTCAACATCCTGCTGAGGTACAAATCCAACAATTTCAAGTCGGCGGTGCCCATCAAAATTGCGCTCAAATAGCTCTCTAAAGCCAGACCGGCCTTATGTGCGTAGATCAAACCCTCGCACAATCCCACAATTGTTGATGCGATCGTCACCTAGTTCCCTAATTTGCACAATTGCCCCTTCCCTGCACTGCCCATGTAGCATACCCTACCCAGGCAATTGAACAGAGGGGTTAGGCGGTTTATTAGGGTTCTGTCGCTGCCGAAGAAGATCGAGAGAACCGCGAGGTGGGAGCCGCGGTCACCTCCGGAGACCGGGGCGTCGGCGGAGTGGATATCGACGTCAAGGAAGGGCTCAAGGTGGTCATATCGACTAGGGATGTCAACTTAGCCCGAAACATATGGGTTGACCTAATTAACCCAATAACCCGATAGGGTTAGCACTGAAAAATTATAATCTAAAAAAAATCTCAACCTAAATGACCCTAAACCGAATAGCCCGCAACCCGATAAGGTTGGTCCACCGGAGACGGAGGCGTCAATGGAGGAGTAGCGGGCAGAGGCGGCAACAAAGTGGACCTCGACAGTGATGGAGGGGTCGGAGGTGATCATGTCGACTATAGCGGCGCATGGGCAGAGGCCGAAGAGGGTTCGAGGATGACGTGGCGAACATCGGAGGGGTAGCCAACCATGGAGAAAACGGCAATGGATTGGGAGACGATGGATTTGGGGGAGTAGACCTAGTAGGCCCCCATGGAGAATATGAATTGGGCTTTGGATTAGATGCGTGTGAAGACAGTCATGGTGTACTCGACCTTGAGGAGGTATGAACACATCGAGCTCCCATCACTCTTGTGCCGATCCACCCCACTTTGGTAGTAGAGGGGCTGATCGACTTGGCAGTGGCAGCGGCAGAGGCTACCATGTTTTGGCGGAGGATAAGGGAATGGGGGAGTGAGCGGAGGAGGGATAACATGCTCATGTTCTGATGAGGTGTTAGCGATGCCTGCGTCATCTAGGCTTGGGTGTAATTGTAATTTCGGACATTAAATGGGGTTAATTTCGTAACTTGAAATGGTAGTTTACTATTTAGAGCACTCGCAACGCAGCCGCATTTGCGGCATGGGGCGAGCTTGGGAGGAAGCGGTTGCGTTGCGGGGAGGGGGGGTCGGGGATGCGGTGGCCACGACGTTAGCCGCGAATGCATTGCTGCTACGCGCGATTCCTTCGACTGCACAAATCAAAGGTGGCGGTGCAAGCCACTCGCACCTCGGCAAGTGGGGTACTTTTCGAATGATTTTTCCATGAATTTTCAAATTTTATATATTTTAATTTTTGCTTTTTTATTCTGCTGGCCGTTGACAGATTTTTTTAAATCTTTATTTAATTATTTTAAAATATTTCAGTTGCTAACAGATTTTTTTTTGATTTTTTTTAACTAATTCCCCCTTCTATAAATACCCCAAACCACTCACATATCTAACATCATCCCAATTCATCTATTATTGTTCTTATTCTTTTAATTTTTTCAATTTCTTCACATATAACTCTCCAAAATTCATTGATCTCCACAGATTCAATCACAATTCATCTGATGAGGAGGACATCATATATGAGTTGATGAGAGAAGTCACAAAGGCAGTGGAAGAGGGTTTAGAAAGGACAGAAGCGCCGCAGCCGCCGTGGCCAAGGCCTCATATATCGAGAACGTACGGGCACCAATCATGCATATCTGACACCATGTATGCATGTATTGCCTGCATAACATGATAATCGAGGATGAAGGATATGACACAACTAATTGGATCGATTATGAAGCCGGCTCTATCTCGTCAACTGCACGCGAAAATCCATCTCAAGGTTCATCGCCTCAATTCCAAAAGTTTCAAAGTCGACGAGCTTCTGTTCGCGAATAATGAATTCATGGTCAACTCCTACAAGATCTCATCAAATAAATTTGGGCACGCTCCAACTAATTTCGACTATTTAATTTTTTATTTTTAATTATGTACTTGTATTTTATCTCAACTATATAATTTTTGGAATTTTAATTATGTAATTTTCAAATTATAATAATTTATTTTAATTTTAAAAATATCATAATTTAAATAAATATATGAAATTGGATATTAATGAAAGAAAATAGTGAATTAATAAAATATAGGTGTGACTGAAATTTTGTAGCTGGGTTGTTGGTGTTTGTGGTTGAATTTGAGATGATGACGTGACAGGTGAATAGTAGAGATATGATTTGGGATTAGATTGTGGATGCCTTAGGGGACGTCGGTCGGGCGTAAATTGATTTGTATCTTTGTTGTCTAAGAGAGACAAAAAATCATTGAGATTCAATGAACACTTTTTATGTTTTACTTTTTTCACATATTCACATTTTTTCGTTAATTTTTTAATTTTGTATGCATTAGTTAAATTTTGTACTTATCTTATACTAAATTAGATATATAATTATTTTTGAGAATTTATTGTTATTTTTATTAGGTAAAAATTAATTATTAGAGTTGATAAATTGAAATGTAGTGTATATAAATTTTTAAAATTATAAGTTTTGAAAATAAATATTATTATGATATTATTATATTATAATAAATTTTATTTTTCTTATAAATTTTATTAAAATAATTAATTTAAAAATGGGACGTGTTAAATGAAATATCAATATTAACGGGACGCTAAATTTTATTCATACAATGTCATTCCGTTTTCTCAATATGTTAAATTTTGAAATGGTTAATAGGTAAAAGAATTCAAGAATTTCAATTAAATTTTAGTTTATAACATGTTTATTATAATTTTTTTATTTTTAAAGGATTTTTTTTCTAAATTTATAGTAGAATAGATACATTCAAATGTTTCCAACGTCCGAAAATAGAGATGCGATTCAATGGTTCACTTTTTATGTCCCAATTTTATGCACCATAATTATTTTTTCATATATTTTTTTCTTTAATTTCAATTTTGTACGTTTTATTTGAATTTTGTACTTATTATCAAGAGTAGTGTACCTAATTAGGGTATATAATTACTTTTTAGAATTTAATGTCACTTTTAGTAGAAAAAATTGATTATTATAATCGATAAATTCAAAAGTAGGGTATATAATTTTAAATAATTCTGTTTTTTTTTCAAATAAATATAAATTATGATTTATTATATTATAATAAATTTTATTTTTGACAATATTTTTTTTAAAATAACTAATTTAGTGAATCTCAATCCTGAAAAATGACATGGTGTCATGGCCGTACTTTATTAAGAAAACAAAGCCCAGTGATCATGACTAAAGGTGGGGATTAAGAAGAGGGATTAGAAAGTGGATAGAAAATCAATATACATTTCACGAATATCAACCAGCGTCTCTTAATAATAGGATTATACTTGTCTTATAAAAGATTGAATCCAACATACATACTTAAAAACAACGGACAATCAGAGTCTAGAATGACTATATATATGTATATTTCCTTGTACTTTAACGCATCAGAATTTAGAAAACGGTGACATGTGTGAAGACATGCACATTCGAGAGTCTTATTCTAACAGGGAACGCTCTCTGGACTTATTCAACACACTCACCTCCCCATTCAAGACTTAACCTGCACATTTAGAAATATATGCAGGGTTGAGTACAACAGTACTCAGTGAACACATGCCAAAATATACATACATACATTTGAAATTATTGTCACGCCACTACAGTAAAGCACGAGGATTTTACCTTAAAAATACCCGAGCTTACTAAATCTCCTTGATCTTAAAGTTCGACTGCATAGTCTAAGTTCTCTTCTTGGTAGGCCATATCTGATCATAATGTGTCGGGGATGTGGCCACTCCCCACGGTCACCATATTTACTTGTGCCGGGAAAGTGGCCACATTCCACGGTCAGTGGACCAGCCAACCCACTCGATGACTCGCAGTCCCTTGTGTACACTAGTTCGAGAAGGGACGCTACCATTTCTGAAATCCGAATTCAATTTCATAACATTTGGCATAGCCAACAGATAGGCATTCTTATAAACAAATATTTTTTGCATAACAATAACTTTGAATCCACGAACCTGAGTTCGGGTTTCAAGATAAAAATCAAGATCATAACTTTCTTGCAAGCATTTAATATTTGAGTATATTAAAGCCCATAGTTGGACATGAAAGCCCACCTCGACTTGCTCCTTGACTTTGAAAAGTGTCATTGTAGTTAAATCGCCTCTCTTCTCGCGATTGCCCTTATATAGAAGGTAAGCTATAGTTTAGCTTAGAGAACAATTTCTATAATTGCGTGATATCCACGTATTTTACTAGAGTATGTCTTTTATGTCTCGTTTCCTTCGTATATTTATTTCAGAAATTCTTATCTTGTGAATTCAATTTATTCGGCAATATTTTTTTTTTGTCATCTTTGAGCAAGAATTCATTTATTCTCAATTTCTTGGTTTAAGGAAATCTCAATTCCCTTGAAGTAATTAAATCAGGTAATTTAATTACTCAAAATTAATTCTAGGATTAATTAATTAAGTTGTGAATCTTTCTTAAATCATAGGATTTAATTTCTTATAAATTAATCCTTAAATTAATTTATTCTAACCTTCTAATTAAATTTTCTTTTTTCAAAAATTAATTAAGAGGGAATTAATTTAATCAAGCCTAAGTACTTAAACTAATTAAGTACTAAATTAAATCAATATAATTAAGCCATTAAATAATTAATGGTCACTTAATCCAATTAATTAAATTAATACAATTCCATTAGCTCAAAATATTTAGTTAAATTGACCCAACCTAAATAAATTGAAGTCTAATCATCCATTCCTTGGCCCAATTCTCATAGGCCCATGAATTAAATACTCAGCCCAAAATTTTGGCTCATTAGCTTTAGTGAACAGGTCCGGTTCGGTCCAACCCGAACCGATTCTAGGGTTTAAATCCTTTTCACTCACTCACTCTCATTCACACACACTTACACACTAGCCTCTCATCTCTCTCTCTCTCTCTCTCTCTCTCTCTCTCTCTCTCTCTCTCTCTCTTCCTCTTTTCTTCTTCTCCTTCACTCTCCTACTGTCGCCGCCACTTTCACGCGGCGCTGGCACCAACACCGGTGCTGCCTCATTTTTCTTGCCCTCCTTCTCCATATCCCTCCCTCTCTTGTCTCTCTCTCTACTTACTCTCTTTTTTGTTTTCCGGCGACTTTCACCGCCGCCGTCTTCGCGCCGACCACCAGCCGCCGCCGACGCACCTCGTCGGCAGCCAGCATCCAGCACCCGTGGCTCCATCGAGGGGCTGTCCATGCGCGGGCAGCCCTTTGCCTCGTTCCTTTCACCTCGGGGTTGCCTTGATGTCGTTGGTTCACCGGCGTTGCCTTGACGTCGTCGGTTCGTCAACAGAGCCGATGGTAGCCCCTTGTTGATTCATTTTAAAGATAAGTGTGGCTTAACTCATTAGATTTTGATTTCGTGTCTATATTTATTAGCTATGTTTCTATGTTTCGTTGAATTTGTACGTGCATGGTTATTTGTTGAGTATGTTAAACATGTTGGTGTGATGTTGATGTTTTCTATGTGTGATGTTGTTGGAAGTATTTGGGCAGCTCCTAATTCATCTTCATGCTATTTTATGCTTATGTTTTTAAAAAAAAGTTGGGGAATCATACCTTGATGGATCGGAGTTTCAAAACTTCAATTGTCCTACTTTTGAGACATTCTTGCAAGACAACTATCCTCCTTACTATTTGGGGAAATGATTGTCAAGATTTTAGCTTCTGACATCAAGTTGCCCTCGTCACCTTTAGATTGTCGTACAATATTTGACACTATTGGCACTATTGATTTGAACTATTTGGTACTATTCGTTGATGTGAACACTATTTAGTTTTGTCCTCTCATTATCTTTTAATTAGTATATTATTTGGGAATAAGTATGTGAGATAATCTAACCATTTTCTTGTTTTTTTCCTTTGGTTTTGTAGGGATTTCTAAGTGGAAAATTTGAGGTTCGATCGGGATACATGACAATTGTCCGACATCTAATTTCTTGTTTAGTTTCATTCATGAAAATTAAAAAAGTATAATTTAACTTGTATTTTGATGTACATTCCCCATTATAAATTTATTACTTCTTGCCTCATTGTATGTTTTCGTTTGGCAACTATATAATATTAATTGTTTAATCCTTTCATTTGACAATTTAAAATAAGGATGAAAATTATAATATTTTCTACTTTAATTTCCAAGATAGCAAACTAATTCTCGATTGTAAATCATTAGTCGCAAATTATTAGCTAACAACACGTAAAAATTTAATTTGTTCTCACCACATGCATAACACTAAAATGATAATGGATAGTTTTCTTATTCTTTTGCAAGAGTGGAATATACTCTACATGTGAGGAATAAAAACCTTATTTAATTTCTTCATCTTCTTGTATAGGTGCTTGTAAATGAAATAATATCGCCAATATGATTTTCATATCTAACTAAGATAAGTAAAGTAAATTGCAAGTTTTCACTTTTTCTTTACTATTTCCATATGTATACAAAAATTGAAATTTCACTCATTTTAGTATACACATTCATCAAGGCTTATTTTGGAATACGCTATTACATTAAAGAATACACTCATTCTCGAATACATGGTCTGGGAAGCCTAGATAACAATACATCATGCAGAAGGATATGGGAATATTGGTCGAATGATCCACCGTTAGCTGTTTTTTTCTTGTTTCTTCCGTTTTTTATTCCTACAATTGAAGAAAAAAGTTTATGAACTCAAATTTGATATGTAATTAAATCATGTTAATTATATTAATTAAGTAATGAATTTAAAAAATCGAAAAAGGACAAAAAGGTAATTAACTCAAAACTGCCGTTTAATATATGCTATGATTTAGGAAACAAATATTGACTAACAGATTTGATATCTTAATTACAGTCAAAGCAGCAAATCACGTCAGATACTAGC
>JAYDZE010399022.1:0-16933 GCA_034509125.1 Monilaria moniliformis | reverse complement strand
TATACGATTAGGCAGGAGCAGTTCAGGTTTTTCACTGAGGCGCTTAGGGTGAATAAGCTCAAAGCCTATGTTGATCATATGGTTATGGAGGCGGAGGTATTTGATCTTGATTTTGTGCGTGAAATGTTTGCAATTAAATGTTATAGTTATATTTGGAGTAGTTGGATGCTTAACTGTTTTTTGCTTCTGATTTAAGCTTCCGTGCATGTCATTATTAATTGGGCCAGATAAGTTGGTGTTGACTACTGTGGATCTTGAATTTTACAAACTAGACATTATATAGTATTTGACATGATGGGTTTGAAATAAGCAGCTAATCTACACGTGCTTCAATTGATGGAAAACTTGGGCTGACGCCTTCGTTTATTGTCGATCACATGACATACATTCAACTAGTTAGGTTATGATGGTCTCTTCCTTAGGAAAGGAAGAACTGAAGAATAAGTTTTGTAAGACTTTTGTTTCGTGAAACGATTTCAGCTGCTTATCATTTTGTTTGTTCTAGTTTCTTTTTCCTTATTGCGATTTATTATGTACCAGAGCTAGGTTGTTTAGTTAAATGGAGTATTTTACTTGTGCATATGATGCTGATGCCTGATGGTATTTTCTGTGCTTGGCCTCATAACCGCTGGTTACTTTTGATCTCTTAGAAACTTTCTTTACCTATTCTTTTACATTTTTCGGTTTGGTATTTTATAATCTTTGGATATCATTTAGAAGAACAAAAACAGTGTCTCTTGCAGCTGTCACACTATCCATACTTAATTTAGAATTTTCGACCATATGCTATAGAGCACTGCTGTTGTAGCTATTACACCTTCTCGGTATGGCTTTTTTTCTTTTAAATTCAAGCTCTGATTTGCTAGGAATGATTTGTAAGTGTACAACAGAGTTTTGCTTTACAAGTTATATAGAGTGGAATCTGCACAAAAGGCTGTAGATTCTGACTTGAGATATTTGGTCATTCATATGGAAAATTGATTGCTTTCATGCTTTGTATTTCACCCTTTTTTATCCTGTTTACTGGCAATTTTATATTTTTATCATACTTCTTAATGATGAGTAACTTGAAGATTTTCTTTATTTAAATTGACAGGAATACTTTTCAAAATGGGGAGAGAGTGGAGAAGTCGATCTGAAGTATGAATTGGAACATCTCATCATACTGACTGCAAGTAGATGCTTGTTAGGTGAAGAGGTTCGCAATAAGCTCTTCGATGATGTTTCTGCTCTCTTCCATCATCTTGACAATGGAATGCTCCCTATCAGTGTTATATTCCCTTACCTTCCAATCCCAGCTCACCGTCGTCGTGACCAAGCGCGCAAGAAGCTTGCTAATATCTTCGCAAGGATCATTGCTTCACGTAAAGAGACGGGCAAGAAAGCTAATGATCTGTTGCAGTGCTTCATAGATTCCAAGTACAAAGACGGGCGACCTACGTCTGAGTCGGAGGTCACTGGCTTGCTCATTGCCGCTCTCTTTGCCGGCCAGCACACAAGTTCCATTACTTCCACATGGACTGGGGCTTACCTTCTCTGCAACCCCAAATACATGTCGGCTGTGCTGGAGGAGCAGAAGACGATTATGCAAAAACACGGAAACGAGGTTCACTACGACGTTCTAGCAGAGATGGAAGTTCTCTACAGATGCATAAAAGAAGCTTTGAGGCTCCACCCTCCGTTGATAATGCTTCTCCGGAGCTCACACAGTGATTTCACCGTGAAGACAAAGGAAGGGGCGGAATACGACATCCCCAAGGGACACATTGTGGCTACGTCCCCTGCCTTTGCTAACCGTCTCCCGCATATTTACAAAGACCCGGAGACATACGACCCTGATAGGTTTGCTCCGGGAAGAGACGAGGACAAAGCTGCGGGGGCTTTCTCCTACATCTCCTTCGGAGGTGGCAGGCACGGCTGCCTAGGGGAGCCGTTTGCCTATCTGCAGATCAAAGCGATATGGAGCCATCTGCTCAGAAACTTCGAGATGGAACTCGTTTCTCCGTTCCCGGAGATTGACTGGAACGCGATGGTGGTCGGCGTGAAGGGGGAAGTGATGGTGCGGTACAAACGCCGAGCTCTGCCCCTAAACTAATCTGATAAAGATTCCTGCAGGCAAGGCAATGACAGGTCACCTTAAGCTTATTTCATTTTGTAGGTTTGGTTTATTAATCTTTTTTTCTAAGCGTTGAATCCATCAAACATTGCTTTTATTATCTAGATGTTTATTTATGTTTGCTGTTGTGCTCCAGACTTTTGCAGTTTGTCAAGGCATTATGAGCTTGTGTAGTTTTCCTTTTCCTTTTTCTATGCTTTTTAGTTCTTTCTTTTCGTTTGTTATTTGATTTCTCAATCAATCTTTTGCAATATGTGAAATCCACAAATATTTAGGTCTAACTGTACGATTTTTTTTTACTCAAGATTTATTTATGTTAAATTGTTTGACGAATCAAGATTCATTTGTTACGGATAACATGTGTATTTGAATAAAATTACAACTAACTCAATGTAATTACAAATGTATATAAATTTGAATTCTGAACTTAGACCCATCTCATCATAAGACGAGATAGTCTCATGCAATTTTTTTTGTTCATATTTAGGATACTTAAAGAATCACACCAACAAAAATCAATTGGTGAAATCTAAAATTTCCAAGGATATTCAAAATGTGAAGATTTCAGTGTGTAAATAGTGAGATCTAGATCTCTAAATAGCAAGATATAGGATTCTAGGGTCGGTAAGTAGCGAGATATAGGGTGTTTAAAGTTCACCACCACCTTCATCTTCTCCCTCTTCTCCTCATTTCCGTTTCCCGTTTCCTTTGTTGCAGAAGAAGAGGAAATGATTAGGGGTGCGTTTGGTATAATAGAATTGAGGGTTTAGATTTGAAATTGAAATTCCCAATTATAAATCTACTGTTTGATACCACAAAAATATTTGGATTTAAAATTGAATTCCGATTCTAAATCTTCTTTACAATTTGAATTCAATAATCAGAGTAAATATTTGGAAATTCAAATAGCATAGCGCGCACACACACAACACACTACACACATAACACACTCTGCACACACACACACACAGAGAACACATGCATCAAACACACACTACATATCACCACACACTGCACACGCAAACAATATACACTGCACACACACATCAAACACACACAAAACACACCTCACACACACAATACACATTGCACACACAATGCACATAAAAATGCACACACTACACACCCACAACACACATGGCGCGCACACTGCACACACAACACATACACTCACACACACAACTCAAAAAGAAAATATAGAGTTACATAATGTATATAAAAAAAAGTTATTCAATTAAAAATCAATGTCAAATTTTGATTAATTTTTTGACTTGCCAAACAAAGAATTTGGAATTACAATATAATATTATATCAATTAGTTAATTTTACCAAATAAATGATTTGAATCTGAATTAAAATATTATAACTTCAAATCAATTCCATAAAATTGCAATTACAACACAATTTCAAATACATTGTATAAACACACACCCTAATGATTTTTTTGGGTATGAACAAATTGAGGGGTTTTTGGATTTTGGGTAAAATTCGAATTTGACATATTTTTGCAAGGAGTAGTGAACATGTTTGGATTCCAATGTTGATAAGAATATATAAATAAGAATATATAAATAAGAAAATATTAAAAAAAAATAAGAAATGGATGAAATAAATACTAATAAGTGAGGTGTTTTATAGTACTACTAAATTGCAGATGTTGTGATGAAGAGAAAAATATATGTAGAATCCATAAATAACACAAGTGAGATGCTCCAAAATACTCATGAGTTATAATGCCCTTACAACTTTCTTGGCTCTTTCATCTATCAATGAGCTCTAACTCTTTCAATGCTTGAAAATTAAACGAGAATCAAATTGCTCAACAAAATTAAACTTTTATTTCTTATTCAGCTTTTGACCAATAAAATATTGGGGACGAGGTTGCGTGTCTAATCAAAATTGAAGTTGGATAGACCCACTCGTTTCTAGGCCCGATGCATCTTGACAAAAATGAGGCTTGCCCCATGGGCAGTCGTCTATGAGAGCCCATATTTGCGCGGACTTTATTCATAATGATCTACCCCATCAAATTTTGTCACAGCTCAGATCATTATGATCCAACGACTTGACACCTCCAGCCATGATTATTCAATAAATATTTTAACACCATGTTATCAATAATATATGTGTATGTATTTTATGATTGTAAAGATTTATTCTTATAGTTGAATACACTTCACAAATCTTACCAACCACATCCAAAAAATAAATCCCTTTTTCTCTCCAATTATTCGGACTGAAATCGATTTAATGTATGTTTTGAGAAAAGAAAAAAAAAAGATTCAATCAATTAAAATACAAAATTCGTGGGTTCATTCTTATATTTAGAGTTGATTGAATTATTGGTGTCTGCATTTGTTTATTCAGCTGTGAATACATCACTGTTTCTGAATGTGGAAGTTGGCGAGTTCTGTGATCATTGTTTAATGCTGCATTTCGAAATTTCAAGCTATTTTAGTCCGTTTTTGATTTGCATGCTGATTGATGGATGTAGAATTGGAACTGTTGATAAATGATAGAGTTGCAAAACAATTGAGTTATCTTAATTTTGGAGAGTTTTTTGTGGAATGTTATGTTTTATGCGCCATGTTTAGGACTAAGAATTGAAGAGTGTTATTATTCCCTCCTATTAGATTCTCTACGTCTATACATGGAAGAAAAATGTTTTTCAAATTACAAAAGATTGACCGAATCTATTTCTAGTATGATTTGTCTTGATTGGATCCCTGATTTCTTCGTTGATTTAATGCAATTCTAATGATCCCCTAAGTAATAGGATCATCGATACTTAACTTGCTAAAAACTTCTGTGAAACTTTTAAAATTCACCGCTTTAGTCAAGATATCAGCTAGCTGGTCTTTAGATCGCACAAACGGTAACTCCACAATACCAGCTTCAATATTTTCTTTGATAAAATATCTGTCCACCTTAATATGCTTGGTTTCTGCCATATTGAATTGAATTTTCTGAGATACTGATCACAATTTTATTGTCAAAATAAACATGACACATCTTTGCGGAATGGAAACCAAGTTCAATCAAGAGTTTCCGGAGCCATAAGACATCAATCCACTCTTTATCCCTCTGAGTTCTGCTTCAGCGCTCGAGAAGGCACAACTTATTTGCTTCTTACTTCTCCAAATAACGAGATTACCCCAACAAAGGTGAAGTAGCCTGATGTGGACCTTTTGTCAACTGGTTCCTGCCCAATCAGCATATTTGTAGCCATGTATCCCCATATTTATGTTTTTCTTGAACATAATCCCATGACTGAACGTCTGGTTCAAATATTTTACAATTCTAAGCGCAACTTCAAGGTGATCGGCTTGAAGCTGGTACATGAACTGGTGTAACACCCCTTATTCGATTACTAAATAACAGAATAAGTGGCGTCACGATCAAATAAACTATATGCATTTTCTGAATATATTAATATTGTTATCAATTTGATCCGTCAACGAAATTTAAATATTTAATTTGCTATTTAAAATCAACAGTATAACTTAATTCAGTACGCCATAGCTTTATCAGAAACTGAATGACAGATAATATCATGTAGTTTCCATGATTTCCAATTATAACAGATAATTCACAGTAACATATTTATTAGATAACCTCATGTAGTTTCCAATTGCTTTCTTGATTTGTCTCCCCCTAACGTCGTGCTTCTCTGCAACATGTTCGTTCGTGCATGCGCTCGACACTTTCAAGTTTCAATGCTAAATAGTCTCTCTAATACACTATGTTTTGTTCACAACTCTGACCATAATCGTCAGCACCGTCATGTTCAAGGTAACAACAAGCTCTCTACAGATGGACAATGTCATTATCCCTACCTTTCACTATGGCTTAGGGTAAACACACGCTAACAATCTTTCGTCTCGCCTTCTTTTGCAAGACTGGTTGGGTTAGAAATGCATGACCTCCTAAGTGTGTGGATTCATCACAGTTCTCTCGGGGACGATCGTTCTCCACATGTCTCGAAAAGATGAGGCGTCATAATCTCCTATAGTTAGATGGTCGAGTCGAGTGGTCTTCTTAAACGAGTATTTGAATGATTAGATGATCAAATGAGTTCGAAATTTGTCAGGAACCATAGTTTGGTACGATGGGGATTCATCAAACGCTTTGTAAGAGGCTTATATATCTCATTGAATAGCTCTGACTACTTTGAAACTGTCTCTGGAGACAAGTGATGGCAGTAGATTTTACGCAATGAATCTGCAGCACGGCTGCAGCAAGAGCGTAGGGAGATGATGATATAGGGAAGGGTGTAGCTTTCATTTTTTGCATCAACAGGGTGATGTTCTTGTATTTTCTGAGTAGAATTTGTAAGGCCATCCACAATGCATTCTTTTGGCCGTGGCCTAAAAAATGAAAAGGGGTATGGGGGTTTCGATCTCACAACCTATGTGAGTTTTGAAACAAAGCCTTCCACTAGGTTGCACCTTTGTTTTCTATGTAAACCAACACAATACCATATATACAGTAACTAAAAAAAAAAAAAAATCGACGAGACAACCCTTCGCCTTTTCCTTGACTAGGCGTGGGTCGATACAACATACCGTACCAAAACTGTCATATCGTATATCGTACCGGAAATGCCAGTATAAGTAAATACCATACTACTACCTTACCAATTTTTTCGGTATACCGAATTCTGGTAATATCGAAATTTCGGTATAGAGAATTTTCAATATTGTTACTGTACCGTGTTTTTGGTATGCCGTACCGAAATCCGATATACCGTGAGTTACGACATACCGAATTCGGTACGACAATTCTATAATATTATAAATAATTTTTTATATTATAAATATTTATTAATACTATAAATAAATAAATATATATATACGGCATGGTAAGAGAATACGGTATATACCGTAATTTTCGGTATACACCGTAAAAAACAGTATATATCGAATCTTCGTATACCACGGTATACTAAAATTTATACTGTTACCGTACCGTAACATTCCGGTACGGTATCATACCTTATCGAAATTTACGGTATACCGAAATTTCGATATTTTTGATATTTTGCCGGTACGATAAGTTCGGTATGTCGATATTTCGGTAGTTTTCCCCACTCCTACCCTTGACTAAGGGACACTCGTCACCCGCAACGCATCTCTTGGCCGTCCCGTTGTGGACGCCCAAAATTATTCTTCATATTTTTCCTTTTATTTTATTTTATTTTTGGTTGATGGTATGGATTTTGGAACGATTATTATTTCATTAGTTTCAATTGCTTAGTTTTACCACTAAGATATAGAGACCTATGCAAAAAGGGTTTTTCAATTTAGAGAGGTTTGCGATTTTATTTTTCAGGAAAAGTTTAGTTGATTTTCTTGCGAATCATATAATTCTCGTACCAAATTATTTTATGAGTCAAAAATTTTAAAATAAGTCAAACTCAAAGCAATAATTATTAAATATCAATAAAATTATAAATAATATTTCCTTCATAGATAAAAGAAATTTTTAGATTCCAACGACGGCAAAAGTACGAACTACTTTCTCATCAATAAACAGAATATTTCATTTTAGCCCCACATTATTTTATGACTTCGATTTCAATAATCTAATCTAGGTCATTAGAAATTACTCATAACATGATGAAATATAATATCGAATAATGAAATAGGAAAATAGTTTGATTCTACTCATCAGTTTTATCCGTGGTTGAGTCAATACTATTTGATTTTCTTTCTCTCTCAACCAATAAATTAATTTAATTTATTGTTCCAATAATAGATGCAACGAATTTTTTCAATTAAATAATTTAGAATTGCAAAGTTATATGGAAAAATAATAAAAATCAAACGTGAATTATCTTTAATTACTTTGATATAAATACATTTAATCACTTTTACCAATAAGCGCTAAATTATTATCTACAAAAAATAAAAATAAAATGAACGCAAAATTATTTGAAAAAAATAAAATAGAACTACTCGACGTGAAAAGAGCTGTTTCTAAATAATTTCACGCCGAATCTCAATTTAATATTTACTAATACTGGAAACTTCTACATATTTGGCAATTAAATATAGTTTAATAAAAAATAGAACACTGCTATTTTTGGAAAATCAATATAACAAATTAATAAACTATTTTCGTGGCGTACATGTCTCCATAGAACCACCGCCAAATACAGCGCCAGCTCATCAAACATTGATTTTTTTTTTTAAATTTTGTTTTTATATTGTTAATATTTTGATTTACTCAACTAATTCCCCAATATTAAATAATTAAAAATCCCCAACCCCCAAAATGCACCCAATCTCGACCGCTCATCGCAAATCATCGCATATCCAAATCGCATCCGGATACTAATTTTTTCGCCCAAACGAATCACAGCCGTCCGATCAAATCTCCAACGTGTCGTTTATGGGTAATCGCCTCGGCCTTGGCTTGGAAGAGAGGCAAAATCTCTACAAAACCTATCGCCACACACACTAACGCACCTATCAAAACACAGAGAAAAATAAAACGGAGAGAAAGAGAGATAGAAAGAAAGAAATTGAGAAGCAGCAATCATGGCGGCTACGGTGAAGACGGCGTGGGCGAAGCCAGGCGCGTGGGCTCTGGACGCGGAGGAGAACGAGACGGAGCTCCTCCAGCAGCAGAAGGAGGATAAGGCGGCGGCGGCGGCGGCGGCAAACGGCCACTCTGAGACGGCGGATTTCCCATCGCTGGCAGCGGCGAAGACTAAGAAGAAGAAGAAGCAGGTTCTCTCGCTCCAGGAATTCACGACCTACAGCGCGGCGAAGCCGGCGGCATTCCAGGCGAAGGGATTGACGACGGAGGAGCTGATGGCTCTCCCGACCGGTCCACGCGAGCGGACGGCGGAGGAGCTCGATCGGAACAAGCTCGGAGGGGGATTCAGATCCTATGGCGGCGGGATGAGGGATGAGCAGCCGCGGCGCCAGGGGAGCTTCAATCGGGAGTCGGATCGCGAATTGGCGCCGTCTAGGGCTGATGAGACTGATAATTGGGCGGCGGGGAAGAGGTCTCCTGGTAGTAATGGGTTTGAGAGGAGAGAGAGGGGGGAAAGAGGGGGTTTCTTCACCGATTCACAATCGCGAGCGGATGAGGTTGATAATTGGGCGTCGAATAAGAGTTTTGCGCTCTCTGAGCCTAAGAGATATGAGAGAAGGGGGAGCTATGGATTGGAATCAAGCAACGGTGGAGCGGATTCAGGTAGTTGGGTGAAGAGGAGAGAAGAGGAAGGACCGAGGATGGGAGGCGCCTTTGATAGCTTGAGGGAGAGGAGAGGGGGTTCGGAGTCGAACGGGGCGGATTCGGAGAGCTGGGGTAGGAGACGAGAGGAAGTGAGAGCTGGCAGTAGACCTAAATTGAATTTGCAGCCCAGAACACTGCCTGTGATTGAGATTGCTGCGCCGGAGAAGCCTAAGGCTGATATTGCTTCTCCGGTTGCTGTTACGGTGAGGCCAACAGGGAGCAATCCGTTTGGCGAGGCGAGGCCGAGAGAGGAGGTGTTGAAGGAGAAGGGGCAAGATTGGAAGGAAATTGAGGAGAAGCTGGAGTCTACCAAGATTAAGGAGGTGGTTTCTGATGGACCGGATCCTCCAAGGAAGAACTTTTGGAGTGGGAGAGAGAGGCGGCAGGAAGAGAAGACTGAGAGAGCTTGGAGAAAGCCAGAATCTGCTGATTCCCGCCCCCAGAGGTTGGTGATGTAGTCTTTTACACTACATGAATTTTGGAGAATGTTGGGATTTTTTGATTGCTGAGTTATTTTGGGGTGTTAATTTGACATGATTGAATTTTTTAGTGATTTGATTCTTTTGGTGTTTGGTTTGGATAATTGTGCAAAGTGTTGAGCTTTATGTTGTTAGTTTGTCTGTATGTTTTTTGAAGACCTCTTCCACTTTAAACTGTAATGAATGATAATCTGTTTACTATATCTACTTATGAATTGATACTTCTTGTAGCCAAACTTGTTATTTAAAAAGTATTTTTGTCGTTATAGTATCACCTACAACTATAGGTTGTTTTTTTAGCAAGTCTGCATCTCTAGAGAATCATATGGACATTTCATTCCTAGATTTGTATATTAGCAGTGGAACTTTTAGTGTGTTTCTACCCACTGGCCAGGTCTAAAAAGATGTGTTAATGCACTCGGATAGTGTTTGACTGTAAACCAGCCCATCTCCGGGCCTTGTAAAAGGGTATTATTTGAACACCATCACAGTAATTTCGGCTAGTTTGACTTTTAGTGACTGTAATGTGACTATTTGCTTTTTACAGTTTGATTATATTGACAAGATATAGATTCACTTTTTTTTTTTTCTCCCTTCTTATCTAATGGTTCTGCAATTTATGGGTTAGCTGACTTTTTTTTGCACAAAATTTATCCTTCTGGGATATGGATCACCGACTCTCTTGTTGGATAATTTTGGAGGATAATGAAGAGAGAAAACCATGTAAATTTTCAATATTCTTCTTTCTACAATAGCTGGTTTCTCTTCAGACATCAAAATGGACTTGGGAGAGTGATTTAGCTGATAATATTAATAGCTATTATGTAATAACTAGTATTGTTGATTAGTGCTACTCTTGTGATTTATATATAGGACTTGAATCAGTTTTCTTGTTTGTTTCTGTATCTCAACTTCCCCGAATATTTTGAAATTGATGCTACTGTTTGTTATCACTGACCTTACGTACACTTATTTATCTTGAAGCGCTGAGGAGGCCGTAAACGGGCATACTGAGAAATCCGAAAATGGACATGCTGAAGAGGCTGAAGGGGGAGAGGCACAGGCGTGATGCTGAGGGCTTTTGAGAAAAAAAAAAAAAAAAGGAGCATTGATGTGGCTTAAACAATGCATCTGCTGAGCTGATAGATTTTTGTTTCATATTTATTTTTTGTTTTCTGTTTTGAATCGCACAATATATGGCAAATTTTGGTAGAGAAATATAGGTAGCTTTTTGTTCTTGCCACTATGGCTTGTTTGTACTTGTCGACTATGTTTTCTTTTTTCAGTTTATTTTTGGATTCAGATACTATTTATTTATTTCTGTGGGAATACAATTATGAGTAGGAACGCTATTCGTTCTTCCTCCAAAATTGCGTGTTATCTTCCTTTGATTTCTGGCTTTTATGGCAATATACATGTCACCTGTTGTAAGGCATTGGTATGATTCGAATTTGATCTGTTTGATATTTGTTTGAATGGTTGGCGTTGGTGCGAGTTGAACTTGAATGGGGAAGATCATTCTCTCTTTGTAGCTACATTAGAAAAATTCATAATCTTTCAGTTATGTCCTTCAAATTGAAGGAAAATTCACGATCTTCTGTTGGATTCTCTTGTGAAGAGGTGAATCGGCAAGACTGTGCATGGTAGTTGGACAGCATGATAATGGGATGCAACTACAGTTTACATTCTTCACTTCAGTGAGAGTAGCTGATGTTGTCAACGGATTTTTCAATATTTGTGTGTGGGCACATCTCAGGTATATTTAATGACTTCGACTTTAGTGTTTTTAATTCTGTTGGTTCAAAAAGTGCGACGTGTAGTTTGCACTTAATAACACTACTTGTACTATTTTTTTGGTTTACAATATGATTTATTTCTGATCCAAAGAGCCGACATAGCAGTCGCGGTAGCACACACAGACTAATCATACATGTAGAAAAATTTGAAAAATTACAACTGTATTGTTTAAGGTGGCCGACCGGATTAGTCCACGTGTAATTTTATCGTAGCCATATCAACTTTAATTTCATCAAATTTCGATCGATCTAACAGTAAATGTCATGTTTTTAGCCTCCCGGTTTAAAAATCATGTTATGAACCGAAAAAGAAGTAAAAGTTGAAGACGACAGGAAGCATTCAACTTGGGGCTGTATTAAATACAATTAACCTAATTTAAACAATGCATCACGGATAATCGAACGGTGACAAATCGACTCAATCAAATCATATCGATTAATCTCTGCTGTTTACACAGTTTCCCTACACTATGCACAAACATCCTTCAACGCTGCACTCATTAAGTTTCTCACTGTTCAATTTTACTGTCATTTATATATTTCCATTCTTTAATTTCTCTGCTTTTACAATCATAATCCATATACTACATAGCAACAAAAAGTCGATGGCTCTCATTAAAAGATATAATAACCATGGTCGGATATCAAAATTTTAATGCCATTTTTGCCTTAACGTTTGAAGCTGGATTCTAATTCTTCCAGCAACATAGAATTCGATTTGTACCTTCTTTTTGGTTTATGTTTATTTTTCAAATGACAAATGTTTCGCAACCTCATAAATTGAGGCAGTTGAGAGTTATGAGCAGCAGTTGTTATTACTACAAAAACATTGACTCTCTTTTCTTTCTTTTTTTTTTTTTTTCTAGTGTAAAAGTGCTCTCATTCATTCACATTAATTAACATCAAGAAAGTCTCTTGACAGAGCTTTACTACTTATAGCCAGCCATCCACTTCTCGACAGCTTCAATCGTGTCTCATGGATTGGTTAGACAACTTTTTGTTCGCGGCTTTCCTCGTCGCCGGAGCCTCGACCACCGGAGCTCGCAGCGACGCTATGGTCACCAGAACAGTGTTTTGTGACCAATGCAAAGATGGTCAGATTTATCTCTTGGATAATCCCTTACATGGTACATTGTCATGTTTCTTGATGTTTGGTGTTTTGAAAGTCTAGTTTTTGAATATTTTTTTGAAGTTATTTTTTTTTTTAAATGGGAGTTATTAGCTCAAATGACGTCGTTTTCTCTATTAGGGTTAAAGGTGACAATGGCCTGCCCGGGCAGCGATGGCCAGTACATGACGTGGGGGGTAGGACACCACGAACTGGTTAGGAAACTACGCGATGAGGGTTGGGGGCACCCCTAATTTGAGTGGGTGCTACACGCAGGTCTCGAGCAATGAGCAGGGCTCAAACGCATGCGGGGCGGCGCGGGGCCGACCAAGCATCTTCGGCTCATGTTCAACATGTTCGACACAGAGATGTACACCGTTGACTCGTTGCTGGCTCAAACGGCTCAACCCATGTCTTTCAACATGAGTTCGTCCACCTCTGCCCCAGTAGTCCCAGTCAACCCTTTGCCGGTTAGACAGCCGCCCGCACTTCTGCTGCCGTCCATCCCTTGCTTCCCCCCACACTCTTCTTGGAAGCCCCAGTGTGC
Organism: Monilaria moniliformis; assembly: GCA_034509125.1. Taxonomy (NCBI): domain Eukaryota; kingdom Viridiplantae; phylum Streptophyta; class Magnoliopsida; order Caryophyllales; family Aizoaceae; genus Monilaria; species Monilaria moniliformis. The sequence goes on along the minus strand of JAYDZE010399022.1, from coordinate 3,639 downwards.
CCTCACCAGTAAGGGTCTTTCTCAAGTTTCATAGTACTAATCCAGTTCTTGATCATACCCGTTAGGTGGGACGACCTAAGTCAATGTTCTGTGCACATCTATGATAGAGGCTGCTGAAACCTAAAAAAATTAAATTTTTTGATCATGGTTATATTAAGCTGACCTAATATGATACTTGTGTTGTAGGATGTGGTTGATGTCAGAGTGCCAATGCTATTGGAAAGTGGTGAGACCGGACACAAAGGTGGCCGTGGCGTTTGGGTTGATCGCGGCCTGTAGGTATGGGCCCGACATGAATAAGGCAAGGCATGCTAGGGAGATGGGATCCCCTACAGGACCTTGCTGAGAGAAGGCACCACATCATTGCTCAACTCTTACGATAACATACAATTCCGATACCACTCTCTTGGTGTGATCCAAGATATGAATTTGGCGTTGATGGGGTCCATGCGGCAAATGCTACACAATGCGTTGTACTTCATGAGAGTGAACTCCAGCTAAGGGCATCAACATCCCAGTACCTGCCCTAAGTACTATCTTCTTGAGCACTCACTATTCACATGATTAACTTTTTTCTCTACATCCCACTAAACACTGTCTCCTTGAGCATTCACTATTCACGGAGCCCACTTATATTTTCTTTTCTTTTCTTTTCTTTTATTATTATTATTTTTGATAAATTATGTATTAAATTAAAATGATTTACTAATAATCGATAATTACTAATTTCATTTAAAAAACTTAAAATTACATAATTTAATTATAAAAAAACATAAGTTAAAGTACAATAAAACAACATAATAGAAAAAATACAACTGAGATAAGCCTAATTTTGCTTCGAGCATGGCTAAAAAATTGGCGGTGCTTCTCCCTTCCTTCGTCTTCCAATCCGAACACGTCTTTGTAGAAGGCACCGTAGTACACAAATATTAGCCCCTGGTCGTTGGTCTTTCGCATTTCATCTGTCGTTTCCCGAATTTCCTTCGGATCCGGAGGTGTGGCCGCCGCCTTCCCCTTCCCCTTGCGCTTGGCCGCTTTTTGGCCCAGTGGGGCTTCTAATCGTCGCAGCGCTCACCTCGCATTCGCTTGTTGTATACCATCCATCGACGGCTCTCTTCGATCTCTTCGATCCGCTGTGGGTCGCTGCCCCGCTGCCTGACCACTTCTCACAATAGCGCACCCTCTCCCAAGTCCTGAGGTTCTTGAAGAGCTCGAGCTTTTTTTGTTGATACATCATTTGAGCTTCCTTCAACAAATCTGCCCCACTCCAGTCGCTTTTCCATTACGACTCCAAGTGGTTGTAAATGACGTAAAATTTGGTGATTTTCAGCTCTCCCTCTTGAAGTGGACTCTAAGCATACGAGTCGTGCGCTCAATTATGCCTTCAGGACGCACAACGCAATATCCATAGGCTATTTTCTTCCAAAACGTGCCAGATTTTTAGGAGTTGGCCACGACATGGTATTCGCTAATGTCAATGTAGCACTCGAAGACCATCCGAGTTTCTTCCGCCGTGCACGCGTTGTGCTTGGGTTGACGCCTGGAAATCTTCGGTTCGTCGGAGAGTTGGATGGATGAGATGCCTCGGGGGCAACAGCGAACCAAAGCCGGGGGACGACGCATGCAACGATTGAACTGTGATTCCACCGGCGACAGGATTGGATTGCAAAGTGAGACGAATTGGAAAGAATGGTAGATTTTGGGGGTCGAAATCGAAGGTATTTGAATTGACGCCTAGAGATCTAAGATAATTATTGAGTTGCATTTCGTATAGAAGGTTTGGATCATAGTTGTATTTTATTGGATTAATTGTGGAAGAGATTGTGTGAAAAATGGAGTGAGAGAAGATAGATAATGAAGTGTGAGATGAAAATGTGTGAACAGTGATATGAGGATGTGGTTTATTTTTAGATGTAAAATAAGAATAAAAAATTTAATAAATAAAAAAAGTTCATTTGGACTGCTATAGCCATTGGCTATTTTATTTATGTATATACAAAATATAAAAAAAATTATAGCATACCATGTGTCGCGCACTGATTGGCCGACGCGTGACTCTTTGATCGCGTGTTTACTTAGCGTGCTTAGGACACTGCATCGCTGTGGTCGGCGCATTGAGCACGCAGGTGCGTGGTTTGGGCAGCACGGACGGATGCCCTCAGACAACAGAACAACCTGCAGATTCACCACTTGCAAGTGAATTTCCGCACTCTTTGTTTGATGTCTCGTTATGTGCTTCGAGATCTCGAATTTGTTATTTAAGGTTTATTATAGAGTTAGTAGAATGAGGTTGATGGCCTCGAGTTTTGGAAGAGGGGCTTCTTTTATTACATAGATCGTTGACCTCTGAATGTACTGCGTAAAATTATGGTCTTTACAGGGTTGGGTTGTCGGAATGTGTTGTTACAAATAAATAATTTAGAATTTGGTCAAATTATATTAATAGAAAAGGCTAAGAGGAGTTTTACCCCTAGCCATAACTAGTACTTGTTCAATGTAAAATTTGCTCAATTTACAAATCATTTCACAACAACAAAACGGAAGATAAGAAAAGTTCAAATTCACGACGAACATTCTATTTTTTACCTTTTCCCTCAAATTTAGTGAGATGACAATCAAATGGATTAACTATAGTTCAAGCCTAAATTTTAAGTGAATTTCATTTTATAGTATAACTTCAATTTATTTTTTGTATAACTTAAACTTAGATAAATTATTTAATATAGCTAGTAACAATAATAGTGTCAAGCTTGTGAATAGTTTTTGATCGTTTTATAACAAGATTCGTTCAATTTTTGCATGATTTTTATCGGCCATGGTAAAATTATATGTTGAATTTCCATTTGGATATACAATATTACGAATTTCGTGTCAAAATTCTAAAATCGAGTAAACTTAATGCAATTAATGTTGAGTATTAATTTGACAAAAGGCGCGCAAATATTCAAAATGAATCTGTTTTCCTTGTCTGTTAATGGACAACTTTCTTTTATTCCTTATCCGTCTCTATCACGCTATCCAGCTCAAAATTCTGAGGTTTCGAAAAATTTACTACTGCAAGACGAAGTTCGGCCATGGAAGAGCTCGATTTCGAAGTAGAAGAAGCCACAATCAAATCGATTCAACAAGCATTTGTAGAGAATAAATTTGTTAGTAATTCATGTCGTCATCTAATGACATGCAACGAAAAATACAGACAAGAATATGATCTAGATTCATAACTGATATTATGAGTTGAGCAATTAATCACACAACAGATAGAAGATTTACTTGTTGTGTAATTTGATTTCCACGTTTGATCGAATCCGGCATCTTGCAGGTGAATCCACTACTTTCGGTATTCACGTGTATGCCAATCCGATGCAGGAACAATTCATCGGTACAAATTTCAATCAGAGAAAGCTAGGATATCTCTGATTGTACATACATATTATTTGTGTGACAAAATAAATCAGTTCTCACGTTCTAAACGTTCTAGAACCGATGAATCAAATTTCTGTAAAAACATCTGTCTATATTTCTCTACTATATATATATAGGGGTGTGTTAAAATGAGAACACATCTTAGATGCATAACTAAGAACTAATATACACCATAGGATCTGGAATTGGACGGACTAGATTGTAGGAAAAAACATA
>JAYDZE010398911.1:0-16933 GCA_034509125.1 Monilaria moniliformis | reverse complement strand
CAATATTAATTTAACTAACACTTTATCTATTGGGCCCAAACTAATTTAAACACGGTTTTAGTCTAGGTTTTAATTTTACACAGCTACCAAACGAGCCCTAAATGCTGCCAATTTGACCGTGTTACACTATTAACCCTTACCTGGTGTACCTTGTACTAATGAAGACTATTAGTACTAGTTGTGGCATAAAACGTCTTGGTATAACTGATATGAATAGTCTCAATTTATACCAAATGTACTAGAATGCTATGCGCTACGACTAGTATGAATCATACCAAATTAGAGTAAGGGCATTTAAGTCTTTTCATATTAAAATTTGTGGTAGCTAACATTTGCTTTCCACTTTCTATTTTCCATATTTGCATCATTAACTCTACTTTAAACTAAGGCTAAAATTATTTTTCCCTAGTGTGTCTAATTTAAAAAGTGAAACTATTATAAGAACTCATTAAAAAAGGTAAATATTGGTAAAAAAAATATGAGAATAATGAATAAATTTATCAAATCTATGAATCCGATATGATGAATTAAATTTTAAAAGACAACATAACGATTGACCCGAACCCAATATATTTGGCATTAGTCTATTAATGGCCAACCCGCACACCCCATGAATTTGAGATAAATAAGCACATAAAATTCATGAACAATCACATTAGTTGATTTATGATTGTGCATATATTATATTATTTAATTTTATACTCATAAATTTTATGTGATTATATATATTATCATTTTCTATAGCAAAAATATTTTCCTGTAACGTATTTCTTTAATTAAATATATATTCAAAACAAGAAAGTAAGAATAATTATGCTGTTCCAACAAGAAGTTATATGATGGATTGATAGATGTCACCATCTCCCACCAGCCCAACATCCATCGTCGTTATCATCATCATCATCTCACTCCACACATTTTCATTTTTTTCCCACTGTCTTTTCACGTTTATTATTTTTAATTTTTAATACGATGCAACCGTGAAATAATATTTTTTTATTAGAATTCCATAATTTTTATTTCTATTTAACTATTTTATTGATGTATACAATCATATGGTTTGTATTTATACTAGTTTAATTTTTGTTCATGTTCAACTCCTGGAATTAATAAACGCTCAACATATGTGTGTATACATATAATATAGGTAACTGCAGAATAAAAAGTTTAGAGGCTCGATCAACTAAAATTAATATATAAAGACTCAATATGACAATAAACAATAATTAAGATGTGATGATGAGCATGCACACATGCTAGTGCGTGGGAGTATGTAATTAAACAGATAATTCATGTTGATTTGCCCCATTAATTAAGTAAATGAAGAGATTAAAAACATAAATTGGTTAATGAATTTTCTTACTATATTTGGTACTTAGCGTCGATTTTGTACTCAATTAACTTCTTATGTAAATTTTTTATACTATATATATAAGTTTCAAAGCATTCGTTTCCAGAATTTATGTTGACATGGTGTTGTTAATTAAATCCAATAACGCGAATGCTTATTTCGGGTTACAATAATAGCAAAAAGCAAGACTAATTTGATCATTCCATTCGTGAAAGAGATGAAAAGTGGTAATTAATTAATAGCATACGTAATTAAAGTTTGACAACCCAATCAAAATTGTAAAAATAAAACTAAGTTAACAATCCATATAGTCGTCATCGATGGAGGGATCTACCATGTGTATAATCAAGTTAAATAAGAGGTTAGATAAATATAAGGACAAAAAGTGATTTCTTCGTAGTATATTTTTATGATCTAAGACTAATATGATATGTATGACATGAACTTACTTTCACCATTCTATATATATATCATCTCAAAAGCTACACTTTTTTATTTTTATTTTTTTATAATCTATGTCTAGATAAAATTTTCAATACTTAAAAATTAAGTGATCTTTATGAATTTGACATAACTAGAGCCTTAGTAGTAGTATTAAGGAAAAAATCATTTTACACACATCAAGCCAGCCACGATGATTCAAGAGCTGTGAACTGATCGAGAAAGTGATTTACATAATTAATTGTCAAACTACAATAAATTTATATGTAAATCAATTTTTAGTCTCAATAAAAAGAGTTTGCATACTAGCCAGCTAATTTTACTGTGTCCTTTAATTTAAAGATTGCGATTGACTATGTGACGACTGCTAGTAAGACCAAACTTTGACGTGCTAATCAGTCAAAAATAAATCAACCTCGATCATTGAATTATTTGATTTGATGAGATAATATAAATTCAAGCAACTCCAGCTGCTGCTTTATTTTAACGCTGGTTACCATTGCGCTTAAGAGTGGGGGTGAGTAAAATACCCAAAATCTGAATATCCGAACCGAATCAAACCGAAATTTAAAATTTGGTTCGATTTTTTTCGGATTTCGGTTTGGTTCGGTTTTGATTTTTCACAAATTTCGATTTTTCGGTTCGGTTCGGTTCGGATATACTATATATAAACCGAAAAAAACTAAAAAACCGAATTTATATTTAATATTATATATATATATATTATTAATATAATAATAACTATATATATATGATTTTTTTTATTTTCGATTTTTCGATTTTTTCGATTTTTCGGATAATTTTATGATATTTTAGTTTTTTCGGTTCATATCAATTTTCATAGTTTGGATTTCGGTTTTTCGGGTTCAGTTTTTCGGGTAATTCGGTTCGTTTCGGTTTTAATTTTTTTTAAAAATTGATTTTTCGGTTCGGTTCGTTTTGGACAAAAAACCAAACCGAAAACCGAATGCTCACCCCTACTTAACAGCATTAGCAGCGCAGGCTGCGGCTAGGTTGTGGGGAGTAAAAATCCTTCACTCTACATCTAAGGAATGTGGGTTCCAATCCCACTTCCCAACATTCAGATTTTTCTTCTTCTTTTCTTTAAGAATTTTTTTTTTTGCTTTTTATTCCCATTTTTTATCCCTTTTATCCCTTCTTTTTTTGTAATTTTTTTCCCAATATGCTTTATTTTTTTTATTTATGTAATTTTACAAATTTACATTATATTATTTTTGATATTTAATTAATATAGTTTTAGTATTTAATTTATGTTATTTTCTATTTTTAATTAATGTAATTTTGGTATTTAATTAATGTAACTTTCGTTATTTACAAATATCATAATTTAAATAAATATATGAAATTCAAGAATAATAAAAAATGATGAAATGAAAAAAATGGGGTTGTGATTGATTTGAGATTGATTTTTTGGGTCTGGATTGTGGGTGTTATAGCTGAAAAGTGAACTGCTGACATGACAATAGAAAATGAAGTTATAGCTGGTTTTTTGGGATTGAGTTGCTCATGCCTTAATATTTCACTTTTCAGTCACAACACTCATAATCCAACCCTAGCCACAAACCAACCATGTCATTCATCATTTTTTATTATTTTTCAATTTCATATATTTATTTAACTTGCAATATTTATAAATAACAAAAATTACTTACTAAAAATTCAAAAATTAAACTTCCAAAATTACATTAATAAAATAACAAAAATTACATTAATTAAATACCAAAAATGAAATATAAAAATAATATAATTTGTATTTCTAAAATTACACAAATAAAGAAAACAGTAAAGCATATTGCAAAAAACAACAAAAAAGAAAAAAAAAGGATGAAAATGGGAAAAAACAACAAAAAAAAAGAAGGCAAAAAAAAGGAAAAAAAAACACACAAATGTTTTAAATGGGATTCAAACCCACATTCTTTGGATGTGGAGTGGAAGATTTCTATCACTAGGCCATTTATCTCTTTTGTGTATAAGACCAATACACGATCTTATATACCAACAAAAAAAAGGGAATGCAGCTGCCCCCGTGTCTGAATTTGCGGCCGCCACTCGCCCCACCCTCCTCGCAATCTGGCCTCAGCAGCATTTGTAGCTGCACGGCTAATGTTCTTATATAGCTACAATCGAAAAATAATTATACACCCCCCAACTTAGATGTGGTACGCCCAATATCTAATCCGCTGGTCAACAATGCAAGGATAATAATGCAGTAAAATCTCTATAAAGTAATACTCTATTTAGAATAAACTCCATTTAAGAATAAAAAGTTTCTAGTCCCAATATGAGATTGGTTATAACTAGAAATAAGCTTTAAAATAGTCATAATCCATATATTTTCCAAGTCATGCCTTAAGGAAATACACCTCCACTCAAGAATAAATAATATATATATATATATATATATATATATATATTGTTACAATATATCTAAATTGATTTGAAATACTTGTGAGTTGCCTATAATAATGAATTAATCTTTTATGTTGTAATTACATTTTTTAATTTACGTGTGCTTAATAGTTTGTCCAGGTAACTATTTTCTTGTTGAACCCAAATAATCTATACCACTTTAATGGTTGAGTTAAATATTTCATTTTGATCATGTACATGCATTTATAATATTATGTTTGTTCAAATTCTCCTAAATGCATGTATTTGTTAGTTATAATCTTTATGTATTATTTTACATACATTTCAAAATTATTAAAAATAAAAAATCATCTTAGACATCTATCTAAAAATAACCTCCATATAGGAATAATTTTCTCATAGTAGTAAGGATATTTGTTTATGAAAGTTTACTGCCTGTAATCACAAAACATTCTGCTATTAGAATAACATGTCGTGAAATAGGCAAAAAAAGTAACAGCTCCTCCAATTTTTCAGAACATGAGTTGGTTTTTAAATAATGTTGAGCTGTGTGTCGGACAAGATATTTTTCTTGTACGAAAATCATGATCTAATAAGGTAAGTTTATAATAACAAGGGAACTCCCCCTTCCCTTTATCCAAACATTTGATCAGCTGAATATCTCAAGTACAAACACAATCCATCTTCTCATTAAGATACACTTGACGAATTAATAAAGGATTAAACTACTTACTATTCTTATTTTAAATTTATAAGAAAAACGGACACAATATTTGTCCTAAGAATAAAATATGGCGTGTAGGCTTAATTTCTACCTTTTTATAATATTAAATTAAAAAATTGGGCGCATGCAAAGCCTCATCATGGCGTCCTATACGACCCCATACCCCCTTGCCTTCCCAATTTACCAATTTGCCCCTTGCTTCATTTTCCTTCAAATTTATTTCAAGTTATTACTAAATGCATATATAACTATCTAATATTGGATCCAATTAAAATAATTCAAAGTTTAACTCTATATTATATCTACCATGAAACTAAAATAAATGATCAAATACAATAAATATGCAAAATAAAATGTATTGACTCGTTTATTTATTTTCAATTTGCTTATGTACTTTTGTATATCATTTTAACTGTTTACAGATTGTTTCAAAAATGATTTGTGCCATTATTGACAAAATTTCTTATAGATTTTCCAAATGCTGAACTTTGATTTCCGTTAAAAGATTTGGTTCTATATATTTTTAATATATGGATACTTAATTATATATAATAGTAATGTTGTTATTATTTTTATGTCATGAAAACCTATAACTGCTATTTTTATAGTGTGTTTTGATTGAATTTATATTTAAATAAGTCAATCATATTCATTCATAAGTCACAATTCAAAATAAATATTTATCAAGGTAACATTTTTTGAAATGTAAAGGACAATTTAGTCCAGAACGAATCCATTCATAAAATATTCGGAATCCAGTGACAAATCTCCGAACCCAACACACACCTATACGTACACCTATACATACAAACAAAGTAACAAAAAAGCCAACAATGGGATGAAGAAACACACAGTAGCCAAGCTAAAAAACCCACATATTTCAAAGAATTAAACAATCCGAAATAGTGAAGTCACTCTGCCTTTTCCCCTTCCATTTTTCTTTACCAACAACAACCCTTTTTCAGTTTTCATGTCACCGGCGCAGATCCATCTTTCCAACTGTAGTCATATGATATATCCACATATGTGTGTGTTTGTATGCATGGGGGATCTCGATTGATTGCTCAAACTTCTCATTTTTGGTGGAGTATTCAAGGCCAGCTCATGATATGGGCTGAGAGCTCCGATCTTTGCATGAACGAATCTTTTTCTTTGAAATTCTTACTATTGTGATTATGGAGGAAATTTTGTGGGATTGGAGGCATGCGCGGTGGATGCCTGGGATGGAGGAGATGATGTGAAAAGAAAGCACTCTTTTTGGGGATAATAATTTTATTTGTGGTGGTGTGATTTATTCATTTTTTTTTGCCTTCTTGTTTTTGGTGAAAGGAGAATATCGCCGTTTCCTCTCAGCAATCTCTTGTCGTGATTTCTCGCTTTCCGCAAACAAGAAATTTCTGGAAAAATCTACATATGTTTTTGTGTTTGAGGTCTTGATAAGGGATAACGTCTTGATCCCCTAAGTGTTTGAGCAATTGCGTGACTGAAAATAATCGAATTGAAGTTCCAGAGCTGGTGGCTTTTTAGGATCTTTGAGACTGTGCTTGTGTAGAGAGAGATGGCAATGTCTTGCAAGGAGAGTAAGGCAGCGGCAGCAGCAGCAGCTGCGGCGGCTTTGGACAACGGAAAGTACGTGCGTTACACGCCGGAGCAGGTTGAAGCCCTGGAGAGGTTGTATCACGACTGTCCAAAGCCGAGCTCCATGCGGCGTCAGCAACTGATTCGTGAATGCCCCATCTTATCCAACATCGAGCCTAAGCAAATCAAAGTTTGGTTTCAAAATAGAAGGTAAGAAACATTTGTTGTTTTTTTTTTTTTGGTTGCTGTTCCAGTTTAATTCGCAGCCGAATATTTATAATTTATGAAAGAGTAATGTGAATTTTGAATATTCAATTTGAAGTCATGTTTTATGCTTTTGAGGTTCATAGTTTCAGACTTTTGTTCTAAGTCTGATGGTAAAGAATCTCGAGTTATTATTAAATTATTTTCTTGAAAATACAGATGCAGAGAGAAGCAAAGGAAAGAGGCTTCAAGGCTACAAGGTGTGAACAGGAAGCTGACAGCCATGAATAAGCTCTTGATGGAGGAGAACGATAGGCTGCAGAAACAGGTCTCTCAATTAGTGTATGAAAACAGCTACTTTCGCCAGCATACACAAAACGTGAGAACCTAGAAACACCCCTCTCATATTTTCAATCTCAGCAGCAAAATTTATACCTTCATTCCCGTGATTCGCCTTTATTTTGAGTAATTCGAAATGGGGTCTCAATAGAATTTTTAATAGCATCAATTATGCTCCCTTGTTGCAGAATGCACTGTCCACAAAAGACACAAGCTGTGAATCAGTGGTGACGTGCGGTCAACAACACCACTTGACGCCGCAGCATCCGCCAAGAGATGCTAGTCCTGCAGGGTGAGTAGGGTCTATCTTGCAAGTACATACACGCGGATGTATGTGTGTGTGTGTTTCCGGTCGATCATGAACAGTGGATACGGTATTGAGTGTACTTCACCTGAGCGTAGCATTTATAAAGTCAAGTCAGTAGTGGAGGATTGGTTGTTGAGTCACTTTCTTGATTGAGGAAGGAGGTGTATATATGTCTTTATCGTGCTATGTGAGCCCATTTACCTTGTGGTGCGTGTTTGTGGGTGGCTTATGGAGGTTCGTTTACTTTTTGTATTTTCTCCAGACTTTTGTCCATTGCAGAAGAAACTTTAGCAGAGTTTCTTTCAAAGGCCACTGGAACTGCTGTTGAGTGGGTCCAAATGCCTGGAATGAAGGTACACTTCTTTCTTGAATCTTTAAGTCTATTGCATTATTTATTTTGTCTTGATGTATGCAAGATTTAATATTGTTTACACTTTATAGGCCTGCATTTTACTGTGATATGTTATGCATATGTGAACACATTCATAGGTTAATTTTGTGAAGGCTTAAAGTCTTTTGATCCTATTATAAAACTTAATTGTTTATCGTTGAAGAGCATTACTTAATTCACTAGCACATGTTGAATGTTTACTACAAATAGGAGGGTATGATGTTTGCATGAATATTTTAAAAGATATTAGCAGTTTTGACCTATTGACTTTATATTAACTTCGAGTAGCCTGGTCCGGATTCCATTGGAATCGTTGCTATTTCTCATGGTTGCACTGGCGTGGCAGCTAGAGCTTGTGGTCTGGTCGGCCTCGAGCCTACCAGGGTAAGTTATCTGTATTTTTGTCGAGACTCAAACTTTAAGTGATGATTGCGTGGAGTGAAGAATTAATTACCAATGTGTATTTCAGGTTGCAGAAATCCTCAAGGATCGGCCTTCGTGGTTACGCGATTGCCGAGCTGTGGATGTTCTCAATGTCCTGCCTACTGCCAATGGTGGAACCATTGAACTTTTGTACATGCAGGTGATTGTGATGTCAAACATGTTGTTCCTTTGATATTCCTTCTGTATTTCTTACTGATGGGGCTTTATATTTGGAAACTTTTAGTTATACGCGCCCACAACTTTGGCGCCAGGTCGTGATTTTTGGTTGCTGCGCTATACTTCGGTCATGGATGATGGTAGCCTAGTGGTATGTGACCATAACTTTTATTTTTATTTAATAAAAATCTCCGCTGGAACTATGCATTCTGAACCAATTAAGTGGTAACGATTTTGTTGGTTTCGGATTCGAACTTCAGGTTTGTGAAAGATCACTTAGCAATACTCAGAATGGTCCCAGCATGCCGCCCGTGCAAAACTTCGTCAGGGCGGAGATGATGCCTAGCGGTTACTTGATCAGACCTTGCGAGGGAGGAGGATCGATCATTCACATCGTTGATCACATGAATTTGGAGGTAACTAAATATATCTGCCATGTCTACACCATGCTGTGTGGATTATTCTGATAGAGTTGTAGACAAGTAACGTCCCTCACAAAGATCACTTTCTCAAATATTTAGCTTATATCAGCGTAACTTGGTGGCGCCAAACAGATAACACACAAAACTAATTTTGTTTTATTTCCCCCTTCCTTACCAGGCATGGAGTGTACCTGAGGTGCTGCGCCCTCTCTATGAATCTTCGACGGTTCTCGCGCAAAAGAGTACCATGGCGGTGAGAATAGTGCAACACTGAGAACTGATAGGCTGATGTTGATCCTTTGTGTCACTAAAGTCTTTACTTCTGGTGCTCTTGTTCTCCCACACAGGCTCTTCGTCATCTAAGGCAGATGGCTCAGGACATTTCGCAAACTAATATAAGCAACTGGGGCAGAAGGCCAGCAGCTCTGCGAGCACTTGGTCATCGGTTGAGCAGGTCCGACTATTCTATTTCACATGAGTCTTGTTTTATTTGTATTTGGCCTCTCATGTTTGCAACATTCCTGATTATCGGTCAGGGGATTCAACGAGGCTCTGAATGGATTCAGTGATGAGGGGTGGACGTTGCTAGGTAACGACGGCATGGACGATGTTACCATTCTTGTGAACTCCAATCCAGAAAAACTTATGGGGTTGAATATCTCTTTCACGAGTGAATACAACTCCATTTGCAATACCATCTTGTGTGCCAAGGCTTCTATGCTTTTACAGGTAGTTAACTTAAAAGTTTGATCTCTGTGTCTTGTGAAAATAATTCTTTTAGGAACTTATAATAATTGATTTTATTGCAATCATTATTAATTTATCGGAATTGACTTCCTCACTAATTCTTTCTTTTCTCTTGTGTTCAGAATGTGCCACCTGCAATACTACTCAGATTCTTGCGGGAGCACCGGTCAGAATGGGCGGACAACATTGATACTTATGCAGCATCTGCTGCCAAGATTGGTCCGTGTACTTTCTTAGGGACTCGAGTTGGCAATTTTGGAGGTCAAGTTGTCCTTCCACTGGCCCAGACTATCGAGCATGAAGAGGCAAGTGCATTGGGTTATTTTTCTCCACTCGTCTCATCTGGCTCTAATTTACTGTAATTGCCTTTGTTGCAATCTTTAAATAAGCACGCATTGTTTGGTTTTCCAATAGCTTCTGGAGGTAATTAAGTTGGAAGGTGTCAGCCACGCTCCTGAAGATGCAATGATGGTTAGAGACGTCTTCCTTTTGCAGGTAGATATTCCCACTGGATTTCTGCCCAATTTATAGCTGTGATAAATAATGATACTTATGTTGTTTATGTGTTCAATGTCAAAAGTTCACTGGTATAAGTTACTAGCTTCCCGAATCCATTCAAGTTCTTACAAAAGCCTTTGGCAAATATTCTTCAACTTCCTAGTCCTTTCCCTGAAGGAAATGGAATTATACAAGCTTACTAACTTAATGGCACGAGAACTTACTACATCTGTCGTGCTAAAACGTAATTGATGGATCGAAAATGAGAGTGATCTTATCCTAGTGGGAAACAGATTTTAGGATGCGAGAACAGTCTTCTTTATAAAAGAGTTGTAGATGGGATGAGTACGAGTCCTCTTTGTATGTATCTCATAGCTGTTCTGTAATGTAAGTTTGTGACCTCTGGTCCACGTCTTGTATTTGGCAGCTCTGTAGTGGCATGGATGAAAATGCAGTCGGCACATGTGCTGAACTTATATTTGCCCCTATTGATGCCTCCTTTGCTGAAGATGCTCCTCTCCTGCCGTCTGGTTTCCGCATAATTCCTCTTGGTTCCAGCAAGGTGAGTGCTCTTTTATGGCTACGCCTTCTGTTTGTTTATTTCCCTTTCTTGTTGCACGAGGACTCAATATTTTGGAGGAACGGGCTTTATGATATCTCTCTGAAGCCATGTCTTAGATCGATGATGCTAAATATTTCACTTGGTCAGTAGTCTCTTGACAAGGGGTTTGCTGAAGCTTTTTAACTGACAATTCCAAATCAGAAGCTTTTATACGGCTTCTACATCTAAATAGCTGCAATATTTCACAGGAAGCATCAAGTCCCAATCGCACACTAGACCTTGCATCTGCTCTAGAAACTGGGACTGGAGGCAATAAACCGTCGAACGACCTTGCTGTCACCAGCAGCACTACAAGATCTGTCATGACGATTGCTTTTCAGTTTGCATTCGAAAGCCACATGCAAGAGACTGTTGCATCAATGGCCCGACAATATGTTCGCAGCATCATATCATCTGTTCAGAGGGTTGCTTTAGCTCTCTCTTCGGCTCACTTTGGACCTAATGCTGGTCTTCGGTCACCACTCGGGACTCCTGAAGCGCATACCCTCACCAGATGGATCTGCCAAAGTTACAGGTATATCATATCAGAATATGATTGTTAATGGGTTACTCTATTATGGTCTCTCTCTAGATGTATTCTTGATCAATAATTCATACACTCATTTTCCTATTGCTTCAAATGATTATACAATAAGCTATCATATCTTCGATATGCCAGAGGAAATGGCACATATGCTGCATAGACGTGTAAAAATCATGTAAGCTGACGAAAGTTTCTTCTTGAATTTGTAGGAACTATATGGGAGTCGAGCTTCTTAGGTCTAGCGGCGAGGGGAGTGAATCCATCCTGAAAGCTCTATGGCATCACTCCGACGCCATTATGTGCTGTTCCATGAAGGTAACTTTTTCATACCTCTGGAATTGAACGTGTCAGTCATTCCGAGTTGTTGATTAACATTATGTGCTAAATTTTGTACTAAATAAACAACTGCTCTTAGTTTGTTTGTGTATTGTTCCAACTTTTTATCCAACATTTCAAGCTGCGACCTTGTGAACATCTGCAGGCAGTGCCTGTGTTCACCTTTGCAAACCAGGCTGGTCTCGACATGCTTGAGACGACCTTGGTCGCACTTCAAGATATATCTCTGGAGAAAATATTTGACGATCATGGTCGGAAAAACCTCTGCTCGGAGATCCCACAGATTATGCATCAGGTCAGCCAATATGCAGCAATGCAATTACTATTTTTACCCTTTTACTATCTTACATGTTTCAAACCATCTAGTTTAATCATTCTCAACTGGCAAACTTCGAAATTCAGAACATGGTATGAAACCTCACATTTAGGAATCTACCATATGCCATCGGATATGGTTTTGGATCCAAATATTTAATTCGTCAAACAGTCTTAAACAAGTTTCTTTATATAATGCCTTCCCGCACTTTCTATAGATCATGGTAGAAGCTTGTACAAGTCCCTTCGTAAGTTTTGATGTGTTCGTTTAGTAGTATCTTTTGAGCTCATTAGCTGTTAATCTTGGAAACTTAGGGCTTTGCGTCTCTTCAAAGCGGCATCTGCTTGTCGAGTATGAGCCGGCCCATCTCGTACGAGAGAGCAGTAGCGTGGAAGGTTCTAAATGAAGATGACGACCCACATTGCTTCTGCTTCATGTTTGTCAACTGGTCGTTTGTTTAATGGTATCTTTGATTAGCTATATTAGAAACAGAAAATTGGTTAAATGGAGCTCGAAACATTTGCATTTTGTTCACTGCTTATGGCACAAAATTGTCTGGGTTTGACCTTTGCTTTTGCTTTTAGTCCATGTTGCTTGCTTGTGCAGATGCTGCAGCTTTACCTTCGCATATTCTCTTGGGATCTTTTGGTATCTTTTGCTTCTGTCTCGTATTTTATTCATGAACTGCGTATTTTATGCGTACAAATATGATATTAACTACATATATGTAGCATATGATGATAAAATATGATTCTGAGACTGAAATATAGTAGAGACGTTGAGTCCACTTCATGCTCATTACTAGATTAAGTTAATCAGTATTGGTTTTTTTATGACTTTTTATAAACATAAAATGAAAAAGAATCTGTATTTTTTTTTTGAATTGGATATTACTTATTATAGAAAGAGTTATTTCCCAAGTAAACTTGGTTAATTTATACAGATTGACGAACAGCGATAACCTAAGTGTGGTGTTTAGCCGCTGCAATACAAACTTAAATTTAACTTTTTAAAACAAAAATATTATAAAACTTAATTTCAGCAGCCTACACAATCTTTGTTTCTTCTCTTTGAGATGTGAGAATTTTAGCATTTAATTAAACAAATATGAAATTCTCCAAAGTTGAAATCAGTAGCAATTTCTGTTTTGCCGCATTCAAAACATTACCCAGTAATATTGAGAAGTTATTTCAAACCGCAGTAGTAAAATCATAATTGGATACAAAAGCCTATTTACAGAGCTTTATAATAAATTAAATTTAAAGATTTATTTTTATCATTCTCAATATATCTTGTTGGAAATCCGAAAGGGATGATTCAGCAATTTGTCTTAAAACTATGTCGAGATAGTATAGTTACAAAATTTTCGAAAAAGAATATATAAGTAGATACAATATATGAATTTAATTCTTGAGGATTGAGAGGTTATGGACTTGCGTTTCCACCCTCTATAAAGTTGTACAAGTGACAAAGTTGTTTTGAAAAGTAAAACATATTTCAAAACGATTTTCATAATTAAAACGAAGATTTTCTAATATGATTTAAGATTGGGAGCAAACTTTAAAATTAACTCTCGAAGAATTTTTTTATCTTTCAATAACATTTTGGGTTTAGTGACGTGACCATCGTAGTACATGCAAAATAAATTTATAATGGTAAGAATATGGTTGATCCATAGAGGTTTGATTAGATGTGTTTCTCTTTGTTTCACCTGATGTTGCAAAAGGAATGTAAGATGGTTTTGGTTACAATAATAGTGTTGGTCAATGTGGGAAAAGAAGAATAACTGAAATTAAACAACCAATATAATTAATAAAAAAAGACTTGACTTGGACTTGACTTGTGAAACACGAACTCTCATTCGGTAATTGATACAAAGTTATTTACCACATACTCGTATCATCAGTTATGATAATGGAATGCCAAAGTCATTTTTACAAGCATCACATCTCCAACAAACCCCTTCCTCATCTATCCTTACATATTAGAGTTACTATACTCCTACCCCAAGTCAACACACTCCATCTCAGAATTATCGTCTGACATGATGCACAAAGAGCATCCAAACTAGATGGACTCGACAATGAATTCTTACGTATGCCCCCGTCGACATACACCTTATGCCCATGTCAGTCAATCTATAACTAAGTTACACAAGGATCATACACATTATGACTTAATTAATTTGTGACCAAGATATCCCTAAGTAATTAGTGATCGATTAATTAGTTAGTTTGCCCAAATTCTCTTGGAACCAGACCTAACAATTCGAGAACACAAACGTGCAACTAAGATTGCCTAGATTAGACCTCATGAATTTATAAGTCCATGTTTAACTCGTCGTTGCCCATACCAGGATTATGAACTTAGCTAGACATAAAAAAATAAATGAAGACAAGAAATAAAGGAAAACATGAAAAGACTTACTGAATTACTGAAGGAAAGTATTCTGGGTAAACTGCCTAACAAAAATAAAAATAAAAATTATAACTAATTTTTCCTAGGAGACTTGTGTCTTCCTCAAATCACTCATACAAATGAAAAGAACAAAAAATAAAATAAAAATAAAACTAGACTATACCGAAAAAGTATGTCAGAGCTTTTTCGTTGTTGGAACTCTGGCTTCTCTTCTTGAACATCTCGACTCCGAAGGCTCTTTTTGCTCTCGATCACTTATTCCTTACATAGGCTAACGATTGTGGGTTGTGGATGAGTCTGGCCCATGGTACAAGCTTGGTGCTAAGTTTGGTCACAAGTTTGACCTGCATATCTTTTTTCCACCCTTATCTCATGCGACCATATTATTTCTTTATCCGCTAGATTGTATCTATTTCAAATTGCGCCTGGTAAGGAAAGTTAATCTTCTTGCTTATTCAATGTCTTGGACAAGAATCTATCTTGCTCCGCCCAAAGCATTCGCCTACTGCAGCCAATCTTTAGTTCTGTTTCCTCTATTTTTTTTCCATCCCAGCACCACTCTGACCTCACCAGCTTCTTGTCCCAATCTAAATTCTGCCCTATATATTGGTTGGCCCAATACTATACTCCAGCTTCGCTTCCGTTGTTTGTTACTCTGTCCAACGTGGAGTCTACCCTCATGGGTGTGCACTTTGCCTTCCATACAACTTTTTGGCCTTATTGGTGAAATTCTTCCGGTAGTCTCTAGAAGTTGCCTTCTTTGCTTAAACCTGTTTCCTAAATGTGTCATCCAAGACATAGAAAACATACATAAGACACTACATATTTGATCTAGACCCCTAACAAAAACATGAAAAAGTAAGCTTTCAAATAAGCTCATCACACACACATTTTAAGCACGATTGTCCTCAAGCATGTACTTGAAATTCACCAATTTCGCAAAGAAAGAAAAGAAAATAAAAGAACAGAAAGAAACAGAAATAAAACTCATGACACACGACATATCAACTAGACCAGAGTATAAATCAAGTTGAACAACAAAGACACTTACAGGAAAAAACTATACGCGATTAAAAACAAAAAGCATGCGAAAACCATCAAACAAGTCAATACACAAACTTGAGCCGGGGTTGTTTTCACTATCTCTCATTACTCTTGTGTATGAGTTAAGTGTTTACGCTCACGACAATATTGCCATTGGTCTCACCATAGGCTTGCTTGCCCTCTATTATCTCTACCTCATCTTTCTAGTCCTAAATGCTCATCATTAGATATTTTATTTGGTTGTAACATTGACTTAAGACATTGGGTAGGAAGTATTTGTGAATTAGGCTAAGATCACATCGAATTTAGTATCGGGCAATGAAGTGCCCTGTTTTTCTCCTTCTTTCCTTGCCGTTCTTGTGAGCTTAAGCACAACAACACAATGCATGGTTGGAGGCCACATGCATTTTCGGTATTAGGAAGGGGGGAGGGGGGAGTTGATTTTTCCTTTTACATTTTCTCTCTTTTTCTTCCACGCCATTTTTTTCTTTCTTTATTTAGACATTTATCCTTTTGATTTGGGTAGAGTACTACCCCTATTTATTCTTTGTGTCTTGCCCAGTATAAGTCAGTACCAACTTATTCTTTTCATTTTCCCTTTGTTTTTTTTTGTTTATGAAATATGTGACTGAGAGACGGTTTATTGTTCAAGTTAAGATGTCAGAGAGTTGAAAGAATTCAAAATAGGCTCAAAAGGGCTTTAACAAAGGACAACTGTAGGGTTGGCATTTTTAGCTCAGTGGGCTTTCAGAAAGATAATGCCCAAGTCATTTCAAATATCTAACCTAAGTTAAGGGTGTTTTGACGAATGTGCAAGCAATTTCTAGTTTTGACCTAATCAGAATGTCTTTTGCTCTCAAGAAACGTAAAAATTAGTGGAAATTGGTGTTCAACAATTTAAGCTCAATTCCTCACCAGGATTTGCTCAAGGTCTTATCTATCATACAAGTTTACATAAGGCATGCACACATTATATATTCAATTGAAAAGTTTAAACTCTAAGTCTACATTATGTTGACTTGATCTAAACCTTAATCATGCTAGTCAAACTTGAAAGAACACAAAAAAACATATAAGAGCCATCCTCACTCACACATTTTGCTTTTGGTAAAGTGGGTCAAAGAAAGAGGTCCCAACCTAAACAAACAAAAAATAAAAACACACATGAACAAACACCTCCATGCTCACACACTTTGCTTAGGGCAAAAGGATTCACAATGAGGTGATCTGACCTAGAAATGGAAAGTAATCACTCACCACTCACACACTTAGATTTGGGCAAAGTGGTGCATGTAGAGATTTGTTATAGACAAGGACACACAATACAATAACAGGGTAAGACAAAATTGAAAACCACAAAAAGAAAATAAAACGGGAAGACAAAATTTATGCAGAGGGTTTAGGCAGGAAACCTGAAGAGTGGCTTAGCCCATGGCAGACAATGAACTCTTCGAGGTCGGCTTGAGTTGGACCAACCGCCAGTCTCTTCGGGCTTGAAGCTCGATGTGCATGCTATCAAGTTTGATTTCGATGACTATAATCTGCTCCAAGATGTTCTTCGTGTTGAGAATACAAAGTCCTGCAGCAACAAAACAAGGAAGTGTAATACAAAGTCCTGCAGCAACAAAACAAGGAAGTGTCAGGAAATCTCAATACAAACAAAAGAAAGGATTTGGACAAG
>JAYDZE010398800.1:0-16935 GCA_034509125.1 Monilaria moniliformis | reverse complement strand
CATAATATTAGAGAGAGAGAGAGAGAGAGAGAGAGAGAGAGAGAGAGAGAGAGAGTGGGGGAGAGTGGGGGAGGGAAATATTGGATTATGAGTGTGGTAAAATGGTTGTGTATGTGTGTGTGTGAGAGAGAGATAGAGAAAGAGAGGAGAAAAGGGAAATGTTGTAATTTACCGCTACTTGAATTTTTAAATATTTACTTTATAGAATTCAAACTGTTGAATTGCAAATGTGTGGAATTGGAACTCAATTTTGAAATCAAAATATTTTTATGATACCAAATAGTGATTTGGAATCATGAGCTTCAATTCTAAATCCAAACACTCAATTTTGTGGCACCAAACACAAGGTAAAACTTCAAGAAATAACCAATTTTGTTGTTAATAAAGTGGCATTAACTCAGAATTCGGTAAATAGTTTAAACTGAGCGAACATCAGGCGCTCGATCCAATTGACAAGAAATTTGTATTGCCAGCTTTCTATAGTTGAATCTAATTAAAATAAACTCATCATGAAACGAATAAAAAGTTATATCATTTCTTGACGCAGGAACAAAACTAGGAATAGAATTTATCTTTGATAGTATGTAAAACCCAATCGGAAATTATGCAATGATCAATGATTTAAATTTAACTCTACATATTATGAAGCGAAAATTTTCTAGTTGATCCTCTACTCATAATGTATATTTTTATTAATCTTTCCTTATGCGGTGACCTGAGTAGATCGTTTGTTTATAACATATACACCCTAATATAGAACAAATATGGATATAATGCAGCAATCAATAGATCGCTTAGCTACGTATGGTCCTACCGTACAATCGGGCATTGATTCTACGAACCTTAACGCCTTATTATTAATTAAGGACAGACAGTAATTGCAAGACATACTTGATTTTACGTATGATATTTGTTTTTCTTTTTCTTTTTTGAGATGATGATCTATTTTATTCTTAAGTTGTTCGTGATGATTTTAAATTTGAGTGGCTGCACTGTTCCACTTAGGTGTCATTTACCTTTTGCATTTATTCTTGATTATTGCACGGGATATAAATCCTAATTCAAATTAATAAATTTTAATTAAAAATTAAAAAATATAAATTTAAGAAATAAATTCTATTTGGAAATTGATAATCCCTAATTAATACTCTAATTAACACCTAAGAAGCATTTACTTTCCAGTAATAGAATATATTGATGAAACATGTCAAATAATTTAAAATTAATCAATATAAATTGACTTAAATTATTTTTTTCTATCTATTCTATTCAAAGTAAACACCCCTAACAATTGATTAAGCAGGAATCTGCCATAAGTAAAAAGAACAGCGAGGGGAAAAACATGGAGCGGACAAATTCTCGTTCGAATGTGTCAGCTCACCTCGACAACTATGAGAGAAGTCATCAACTTATCTTCTTTTCCCATTTTACTCATACATCATCTTTTACGAAATAATATATATATCAAGTCCCATCTACTTTTATTTGGATCCGACAGCATCCACGAGGAACATGTGCTCTATTAAAATTACTATCCACACATAAGCCAGATACAAGAGTTATATCATCTGCAGCAAGACTATTTCCACCAAGATCCGACCAAATTACCGAATTCTAGGCTAAGGACGAGCAAGTTAATGGTTCAAAAACCAGTAGTGAGAGAGGTGGAGAATAGAGCAATTGACAAGGCTACAAGAAGTTCCTGCTGAAACCAGCAGTTCCTTCAGCTGTTGGGATATCGCATCTTTCACCAAAATGTTATGAGAGGCAACAAAAACAGAATCCATCTCATTTTCTCCTTCATTGAAGTTCAAAAGTACAAAGTAGAATAAGAAAACCCTCTTTCCAGGTCGCACAGAGCATACAGAAACACGGGATTGCCATAATCTAACATCAATAGAGAGAATAAGATGATTCATAACCTAGAGCAATAAGATATTATCCTGAAATTGTACGGCATACATCTCTTAAGAAGTTCAAGAGCCATCAGATGCCCAATATGTTGGAAATTTTGGGCATCGTCTGCCTTACTAGTCAAATAAAAAGTTTCTCATTGCCAAGAGCATGATTTCATCTTAACCCCGACCTTCAATCATCTCAACTCTTCCACATGCAGCAACTTTCCTGCAATTGAAAATGTGTTAAGAGAATAGAGTATTAAGCGACAGAAGATACACAAACCATCTGATTGTCCCTCTTGATATTTAAAAAGATTTTTCAAAAGAACACAATGAATGTCAACGATTAGTGCAATATATTTATATATATATATATGTGTGTGTGTGTGTGTGTGTGTGTGTGTATACATATGGGGGATAAATGTGATGCAGGAAGAAAACATCTACTACAAGAAATGTCAGTTCCAAAACTTGCTAACCTTACAAACTTCAAATTATGGGTTGAATAGCAGTCCCCACAGATCACTGACAGTATACGGCCTGGTCAATTTGTGGTGGGATCTGCTTGATTTCTGTTCCTAATTCTTGTTCAATCCTATACCTGAAAGATGATAAAATTTGGAAAATATATTAATCTCTAATAACAGCAAACAATAAACAATTACACAGAAAATAAGGGTCGAAGTGCATACAAGTTGAAACGGTCCTCATAGGTAATGAGATTCACAGCTAAACCAAGGTGTCCAAATCTTCCGGATCGGCCAACCTTCATGGAAAATGGATAAATATAGTGGGAAAATCAGACAAAACACTAACATGACAACTTATAAAAAAGTTATAGAAGTAAAAACCTCACATACCCTGTGCAAATATGTTTCTGAATTCTTAGGAAAATCAAAATTGATTACAACATTGACTGCCTGGATATCTATCCCTCTTGTAAACAAGTCTGCAATGTAATAAGAGCAAAAAAAGTATAAATAGGATTGTTTAGAGCATAAATGCTCATAAAGAGATGTATGAGATTGTCATAAAAAGATGAGACCAAATGCCACACCCCAAAGTAGGCCATTTCTATCAATCTACAATATCAAGACACCATTCCAAATTCAACGTTCTAAAGTAAGGTCATAGAGAAGAGCATCATTCTTACATGTAATAGTACCCAACCAATGCTTTACTTTGAAAATGGATCGAAATAAGTTAAGAATGACTTTTGAACCAAAAGAATGTAATCAGGGTTCAGAGGGAAGAGAGAATATGGTTTCTGAACAAAACAATCAGCAAAAGAATATTAGGGGGGCAAAAATCATGCATCTGTATGTGTATAGACACAACATAGAGAAAGAGAGGGTGAGAGATTGAAAGACCCACCATGCCTGAGCTTGACAAAAGTAAGGGCTCTCACCATGCAAGTAATGGAAACAAGATTGTTTATGGTGGCTTTCTCAATTATTGATCTTCTTGTTCCCATTTTCATACAATCAGAATGAATATATATATAGCACTACCAGGCATCGATAACTCACAAACTTTTCCACCCTGTCAAAGACCTTAGAAAAAAAAAAGGGGGGGGAAGGGAGAAGAGAAACACCAAAGTTTCAGATAGCCCCTTAAAATTTTAAGCAAATATCACCATTTTTCTGTTACATGTTGCAATTAAAAGAAACAAACCAGGGAATAAACAGCTATAAACATGGTTTATCCACCCATGGAAAATTTACAGAGATAAAATGCCTAAAGTTGCATAGTACACACCAGTGCAGACAAGATTCCTGCAGGCACCATTACGGAAGTCATGAAATACTCTGTTGCGGTGATCCTGAAGCATCTTAGCATGAATGTAGAAGCAAGAATAGCCAAGTTCTGTGATTTTCTTGGCAAGAAGTTCCACCCGATTCACAGAATTGCAAAAAATAATAGACTGGTTTATTTGAAGCTGAGCCAAAGAAAACAGATATCAAAACCAAATCACCAAATATGGTAAAGTAATTCCCAGACGGTAATAGAACAGCCAAAATAGATAGTCCTAATTAATTAACCTTTGAAAAAAGTGTGTTGAGGCAGTGAACTTTCTGTCTTTCTTCAACAAAAGCATAAAACTGGGTTATACCCTTGAGGGTAAGCTCATCCATAAGGTTGATGATATAGGGTTTTCTCAGGTATCGATCTTTGAAATCTTTTACTGTAACAGGAAATGTAGCTGAGAACATAAGAATCTGGCAGTTTGCAGGCATAAAGCGAATTAACTGCTCGATAGAAGGTTGGAACTCTGGCGACAGAAGCTTATCAGCCTGAAAGAAATCAACAGAATTAAGGTAAGTTTTTAAGCAACTGAATGTCACCTTCCCCAAGATTGGGTCTGTGGCTGTTGGCCCATGCAAAATGCCTTATTGACCATTTGTGACGTGCTAAACTCAGAATGTATGAAAATCTTGGGCTAAGTGCCACAGACTCAATCTTTAGCACGTCACAAGTGCTCAATAAGGCATTTGCATGGGCTAACAGTCAGACCCAATCTTAAATTCCATAAAGGCTAAAACAAATGGGGCGGTACGACAAGACAAGTCACAATAAATAGTCATGCTGATATGGAGTAAAGGCAGAGATGAATAACTAGGCAGAAAATAAAAGAAAGAAAGGAAGAACAGGACACAAACGAGAGAAATAAAAGATAAATCTTATTAAAACTAAGAAGCCACACCTCCGAAAAGGCACACACCCTATTTATAACAATGTACTGATGGACTCCTAATTGAAATAAAGCTTCTAACTTGAATCTATCTCTAATAGATAAACCCTATCTCTAACAAACTACTAACTAGACTCCTAAACATACTAAACAACGAAATAATTAATTAGCTAAAAGATAATGCATAGAACAATAATCTGCGAGAAATACAGCAGGGACGATGCCTATCAATTGCCCTGCTGTTAGAACATCCTTGGCAAGAGTCACAGCAACAGGAACAACATCCAGTGGTGGAACCTGCGACTGTAGCCGCAGGACGGGCAAGGCAAGAACGGCCGTGATACTGGTGTATAATGTTGTTAAGAGCGTAGGGTGCACCGGGGCGATTAGGTAAAAATCCAGGCATGGGGCGACTAGGGCGTGCGCCCCACAAATCGGGGGGCACGAATGCAATTTGCAGTGCAGAGGTATATATGAGTATAGAGTCTCTATGTTTGACACTCTATGTTTGACACATTAACGGTGAAATTAATGAGATATTGGGATGCGCAGAAGTATAAATGTGACTGTACAGGTTCCCTGTCTCACGTGTCACCACAGCTGCGCCCCTATATCTAGCTCACCCTAACCACCTTGGGGCAATTCCTCGCCTTGTGCGCCCCGCGCGTTTTTAACAACAATAGGTTTGCTGAGGATTTTCTGGCGGGATTGTCGTGTGTTGAATGATGGAAGAGCCTTGGTATACCGTGGCATTGGAATCAGGTTGGGTTGTAGACGCGTGAATGGCCTGTATCTCCTGCAAGAGAGCGTCAAACCGGGCATCCAGTTCCGTATCAAGATTGCAATGTCCGTGACTACTTTGCTGAATTTGGTGTCAATTTTATCGAATTTGTCATCGATACTATCGAATTTGATATCGATACTATCGAATTTGGCGTGGAATGTCTCCGCCGCCTTCACCAAACCCTCGAGTCGAGTCGGGAGTTGGTGCTCCGTGTGGAAATCATAGTTCACCGCACCAAATTGATATGGAGTAAAGGCGGAGATGAAAAACCAAGTAGAAAACAAACAAGAGAAAGGAAGAACATAACACAAACTAGAGAAATAAAAGATAACTCTTCTTAATATTAAGATGCCACGCCTCCGACAAGTGCACACACCTTCGAAAAGAGCTACAACAATCTGCTAGACTCAAAACTATATTAGTTGACAATTAAAATATAGGAACATAAGCCCTATTTATAACAATGTATTGATGGACTCCTAGTTGAAATAAAGCTCCTAACTTAACTCTATCTCTAATAGATAATCCCTATCTCTAACAAACTACTAACTAGACTCCTAAATATACTAAAAAATGAAATAGTTAATTAACCAAAAGATAATGCAAAGAGCAATAATCTGCGGGAAATACAGGCTACAGCAGGGACCTATCACGTGCAATATCAGAGGACCAATATTCTTCCACATCCTACACTCTCCAATAGAAACAAGAGATGATTTATTTACTTACCTCATCCATTATAAGCATGCTACACTCATTCAGAACACAAACATTCTTGTTAGCAAGATCAAGAATTCTTCCTGGTGTCCCGACAAGTAAATGCACTGGTTGATAAAGGCGCATTATGTCATCTTTCAAGCTAGTTCCACCAGTAGTAGACATGACTTGAATTTGTAAGTGCTTCCCCAGTTCTTTACAAACTTGTGATGTTTGAAGAGCCAATTCTCTTGTTGGGACAAGAATAACAACTGCAAATGCATGTGTAAGACACCAAGTTTAAACTAGTTTAACAAGGAGTCAAGATTAGCATCAATAAGTTAAATAAAATAACCAAAATTAGTATTCAATAGTAAGTTAAGCAGAATTAGCATTAAGGGAGTTATATAAAACAATGAATATTAGCATTAACTAGTCAAATATAACTACGGATGCTCAAGAACTTACCAATGCTAGATTTTATCTAAATAATTTGTCTACATCATGGTCATGCTCTTTTAAAAGATATAAGGATTGTATCCATGTTCTTCAGCTTTATGCAAAAACTTTACCAAGGAACTGTCAGATTCACCCCATGAGACCAATCAACTACTATCATTGACCAAGACTGTCTTCGATACCCCACACTTTATAAACCCCTACATGTTTGTGAATAGAGAGAGAGAGAGAGCACCATTGGCAAAATGCAATTGCCTCCTAACACAATGGTAAACACCAATATATGTCTTGAACTCTTAAATTCCATTAAGTACAAGACAAAAGCAGCTCCTATTTCTTTAAAGAAAGTTCAGAGATTCAACAATTGCAGAAA
Organism: Monilaria moniliformis; assembly: GCA_034509125.1. Taxonomy (NCBI): domain Eukaryota; kingdom Viridiplantae; phylum Streptophyta; class Magnoliopsida; order Caryophyllales; family Aizoaceae; genus Monilaria; species Monilaria moniliformis. Next base: position 10,033 of record JAYDZE010398800.1, on the reverse strand, counting down.
ACTTCAAATGGGTAATTTGAACCTTGAATAGCATTTTTATCTTGATCAATCTTCTCCAAGGCAGGAATGCAAAACGCTGCAGTTTTTCCAGTTCCGTTTTTTGCCCTAGCCAAAATATCACTTCCAGTGAGAGCAATTGGAATACTCTCTTCCTGGATAGGGGATGGGCTCTCAAAACCCTTTTCATATATTCCCATTAGCAGTTCGCGCTTTAAAAAATAGTCTTCAAATTCGTTTCCTTTGGTAGCCGTAACATCCTGAAAGGCAAATTACAAATAGAAGTCAGGCCAACAGTCTCTCCACTCTCCAGACATGGCTTAAGATCACAGACAGAAAAATTGAATATAATGAGAAATAAATTATCAACTCTTGAAGAAATTAACGTCCAATAAAGCCAGAAGCAGAAGTGCTAAAAGAGAATGCTAGATGACCTTCCACAGATATGGACACAGTGAATGAGTCTAATTGTGACAGAGTCCACTTTAAAATTCCGACTTCAGATAACATGGAAAAAGCAGTTGAGAAGGAGTCAATGCACCCAAGTGCTCAACGTATTCACCAACAAACCCTACTAAGATCGTTAACAAGCTCTTCATTTAGCTTGAGTTCTTCAAATCTGTTATTAACATTAATTATCAACTTACAGATCAAGAAAAATATCATAAATCGTAATAAGTTGATTTACTTTCTTACTTTCCTAGTAGAAGTTGATCACTTTTCTCGTCGAGAAGGAAAGGGGGTGGCTTCTTCCTTAGAGAAGATAATAGGGAAATTAATTATTAGCGCTGCTCTCATGTTACAAGAGAGAAAAAATAATTCAGGGTAAGCTAAATGCCTACACCGTCTTACTAATTTTGTTAGAAGAATATCATGCTACTAATTCAGTCACCTAAACAAGATAATCCCTTTATGACTTTGACATATATCATGATCGCTTAGCAAGGTATTAAAACACACACACACACACACACACACACAGAGGGAGAGATATAGCTTCTAAGTATATATTTATTTATTTATTTATTTGCCAGAGTTTCTAAGTATTTACTGGAAAACAGCAATGCGGAAAATAGAGCTTGTACAAGAAGCACAACCAAAAACATACACAAATGGCATTTTGCAAGGGATGCTTGATAAAATCCTGCACATGATTATGATTTAATTCTTAACAAGCCAATCCTTTCACCTAAATTTGCTCGTTGCTCAATCAGACCTTTTTAGTTATGACATATCAGAAACATCCTCATGTAAAATAATGAATTTTTCTGACAATGATAATCCAAGGATTACATTAACCAGCAGAACAAACCAGATATTTTTATCTGGATGAGAACATCTATCCATTTTCAGCAATGAACTAAAATAAAACATCTTAAATTAAATTTGGATGTGCAACAATCCAAAAATCGTGAACAACGGAAGTGTTACCTCAGTTCTGTAACGATTGTCCCGTGGTGGTAACTTTAAGCGCGCCTTCCAATCTTGTGAACTGGTCAAGATAAATAATTAAGTTCTAATTATGCAAGAATAATGTTATGGGTACAGTGGAGGTAAAGTGGTAGAGGAAGAGTGCTCCAAGTTCAGCAAAAAATAATACACTAAGCATAAAAAGAAGAAGCAAACAACAGTACTGCCACAAAACCATATTGCAGAGTTAAGAAATAATTAGATTATCCCTCCTGTCCTTAAATTAGCGTGAGACCATTCTATTAACCAGCGGCGTACTTTCAGAATCTCGACCATGTAATTCTAACTTTAAATGACTCTCTCTAGTAGCACTTAGTTCTACAAAACATAGCGACTACCTGCTGGATGTCCCCAGGAAAAAGAAAAAGAAAGTCAACTTACAGATGAATCAAGTATCAAAAATCTTTTCGTTTCTAAAAAACAAGTATGAAAAAAAAATTCAAATGTCATAGCAACTACATTTCTGAGGCTGAATTTAGGTTATCAATAATAGCTTTATATCAACACTGTAACACCTTGGATTTCCAAAAGTTCGATGACGGAATTAGCTCATTAGTCCTTTACCCATAATTTCAGTGATTAAACTCCAGATCATCACAGAGCCACTAATGATTACCCCACCTCTCTATAAAAAATACTAAGAAACAAAAATAGACACGCAAATTCTTAAATTCTTAAATTTACTTATTCGGTTAAAAATGTACCAAGTAAAATTAGATATAAAAGACAAAAGAAACCGAAGAAATATAAATCAGTATGTCACCAAAAGCAAGAAGGAAAAAAAAAGAGAGATAAAACGTTAAGAACAGGGAGACTTGACCAATACAAAACTTACGGCAAATGTGCAAAGTATGACAATTACCTTGAATCGATGGCTTCCGACTGTACGGTCTTTTCAACCTCGTCGACAGCAGAATCAGGCAACTGATTTCTTCGCAGCCATTGCTGCTGCTGATGATTCTGAAACAATTGTTGATTCTGATTACTAGGTGCTGGACTTCTTTGCACATATTGATGCATAGGGTTTCGTGGCTGAAAACTAGGGTTTGGTCCGGCATTCGGGTTCATTCCGCCGCCTCCGCCTCCGCCTCTGCCGCCGCCCATTCCTGGCGGTGGGTATCTCGCTCGCGAACTCATAAAATATAGCTACTAATTACTGTATTAAACTTTACAACAATGGCCAATTGGGCGATCCCGTGTGTCAATTCGTCTCAAAATTAGACAGCCTTGAAATCTGGAGATACAGATCGACTGGTTCTACATAAATTGTTTCAGAAACAAAATTTGGGCGAGGTGGAAGAAACAGTGATGTCTCGCAATTCAGAGGGAGGAATACGCTGAAAGATATTCGTAAGGAAAGTGAACTTTGAAAGAGAAACTGAAAGTCTGGGAAATGCGACCGTTCTAGGGCGTCCGAGGAATTTCTTACATGTACATTTTTATAGATTTTCATTTCCCTTGAAATAAAAACACTTTACAAGAAAATAAAATTCTTGCAATTTCGTTTCGTAATTTACGCATATACCCTCAAAAAGTCGAGTACAACACTCTTAACTCAAACGTTCAGCCACAACTCAATTTTCAACTATCACATTAGCATTTTACTTTTTCAACCACAACACCTTTATTCAAACCCCAAACAATTCAGTCCCAAATCAGCCACAACTCATTTTTTATCATTTAATCATTTCTTTAATGCTTCAATTTTATTTAATTATTTTAATTAACTTATTTGTAAAATAAAGACAAGAAATTCGAAAAGTACTTAATAAAAATATGAATTACTTAATTGGAAATCCTAAATTACATTGATTAAAAAACGAAGATGACATAATTGAAATTCCTAATATTACATAGATAAAAAACAAAAATGACATAATTGAAATTCCTAAGTAGTTGATGCTGCAAATCAGTTGGAGTTTGCCCAATTTTGTTCGATGAGATCATGTTGGAGTTGGCCATAAGCTCGTTCTTCGCGGAGAGAAGTACGTCGACTCAGATAATCTCGAAATTGAAGCGGTGCACCTTGAGTTGGATTCTCATTGGCCACTCCCGGGCTACATCCGGCTTCATCGTCACCTTAATTAGCCGCGTCTTCTCCTTCATCCTCGATTATCATGTTATGCATGATAATACATGCATAAATAATGTCGGAGATGCACAATTGTTGCCACATACGCACCGGACCTTTCACAATGCCCCAACGTGCTTGGAGTACACCGAAAGCTCGCTCAACATCCTTTCGTGCCGCTTCTTGCCTTTGAGCAAACAATGCTCTCTTCGGGTCTTTGGGACATGTGATCGTTTTCATGAAAACCGGCCACTTTGGATATATGTCATCGGCCAAGTAGTATCCCATGTTGTATCTTCGCCCATTGGCTGTGAATTCGACAGTCGGTGCCCGACCAGCGTATATGTCATTGAAGATGGGTGACTAGTTCTGAACATTGATGTCATTGTTCGAGCCGGCCACGCCAAAGAATGCATGTCAAATCCATAAGCGTTGGTCAGCAACCGCTTCCAGGATTATCGTTGAATGTGTGCCCTTATATCCACTGGTGAAGCCGCCTCTCCACGCGGACGGACAATTCAACCACTCCCACTGCATGCAGTCGATGCTGCCGAGCATACCGGGAAAGTCGTTACGTCTCTCGTGCATATTTATCAACATTTGGGCGTCCTGCACCGTAGGCCTTCTCAGATACGTATCGCAGAAGGCCTCGACGACACTGCGATAAAATGCTTTCAGGCAATCCCGGCCCGTTGCTTCTGAGACATGTAGGTACTCATCGAACATGTCCGATGATGTACCGTATGCTAGCTGGCGAATCGCTGACGTGCACTTCAGCAGCGTCGAGAGTCTGTCGCGGCCTGCACCGCCGAGACGCTACTGGAAATACTCGCCGTGGCCTGCCAACGTGTTTGCAATACGCATGAACAAGGATTTGCTCATACGAAATCGTCGACGAAACACATCTGCACCCCATCGTGGCTCGTCGGAGTCTGCGACGAGCCGTTGATCGGCAATTTTGCACTCCCGGTGTATGTACGTCCTCGGAGCTCGATGACGCACAGCTCGAGCCTACGCAGCTCTTCTCCTCCTATAATGCGACCTCACCGCCAATTCAATCATGTTATCCATTTCATCTGAATCAGAACTCGAATCAACAAAATTTGGATCCATAAAATTAGATGGAAGTAGTGTAACAAAAGTGAAGGAGAAAAATGATGAAAGTGTGAAGAAAAGTGTGAATAGAAGTGGATTTTTATAGATGGAAAAATTAATCTCATGACATCACAAAAAAAAAATTGTGGCTGAAATGCGGTGGAAGGGGCTGCAGCGCCGCCACACTGCTGCTGCCGCAGCCCCGCGTTCAGTCGCTCCTTCAGCTGATTTCGTGGCTGCGGCGCAGCTGACTCCCCCCCCCCATCCTCGCTCCGATGCATCCGCTACATTTTTTCCCCTTTTTCCGGCTGCGTTAAGGATGACTTAATCTTTAAATTTATGAATGATAATTTTTATATAGTAATTTTTTTTAGGGGGAAGTGAGAAGTGTTAATCTTGAGTGTATGTTAATACAATTTTCTTAAAGATTGAAAAAAAGCATATTGTACAAGCATGTTTGGTTTTGGTAAGTGCAACATCTACTTTGCAAATGCATGATTTGATTCTCATTTCTTAAAGCTTAGGACCTATAGGATCTCACCTACATATCTTTTATGGTCCAAAGCCCTGTTATATCCAAAAACTGAAGTCCCTCATGAGTTGCAATGTTGACCATATCTTATGGAAATTATTTGCTTATCTTTTGTTGAGTGAAAATCCCTACATGAGAGTTTCAAGTTGAGTGAACCTGAACAATCCAATTCGAGTTTGATGATCTGGACTTATAGATAATTGAAATCATGTATTGAGATTGAATGAGTTGATTTTGGTATGAGTTACGGGATCTTAAGATTGTGGACGAGTTTGTAGCAGATGGTTGCTTGATTTGTTGCTTGTCTGTTTTCCTTTTTGTTTTTGTGTGTCTCTTGTCTTTAGTTTTGTGTCTGTGAGAAGTGAAACTTCTGGCAATTTTTGCTCTTTAAAACCAACCACACGACATGCTTGAGGGCAAGCATGGTTTAAGTGTGAGGAGGTTTGATGAGTCGCAATTTGTGCTAGTTTAGGGGGTCTAATCGAGCTTAACTTGAGCATATTTCTGCACTAAGAAGGTGTTTTGATGTAGGAACAAGAAGAACAGAGAGCAAGAAAGAACATGATACAGAAGTGTGCAAAAAGGGCTAAAGATAGCAACCAGGAACAGACTTCACATTTAAGCTGGGCAGCTTACCTTGAGCTAGGCAGCTTACTTTGTTGACAGTACAGAACATTGCAGGATAAGAAGTGGTCCCGGGCAGAATTGGTGAGGTGACACCACCAACTGCGAGGAGGGGCAATTTTGTCCATCCTAGAAGACTAAAAACAGTGACCTAACTGGAGAACAAGAGGGGGAGCCACACTATAAGAAGAGGGGAGAAGAGAGAGAAAACCATCCATTTTTCACTCACCAAATCACTGCATCTTTGCTCTCACCTGCACACCCTCCTTGGAACCAGTTTTCTGGAAAGCTCAACTCCTCTGCAGCATGGGATAGGGCAGAGGAGAAACACCAGACTTACCTTGTTATTTTCATGGAAGTTGACATTTTTACATTGCTTGTTTCGTTGGGAAATTTTTAGTAAATCTTAACTTGTCTACTTCTTTTATTTTCAGTTTTGATTGTTGTTTTCCTGTTGTTGAACTCATTTTGAAAGGAATGTTTTGAGTCTTGAATGAAAGGGTCAGTTTACAACTTGTTGATGCAGTTTTCTTTTGGTTTCCTTGCACTTTTCGTAGCATGTTCATAGCATTTTCAGCTTGGTTCCTTTTTCCCGTAGCTTTCCATTTTTCTGCCTGCTACAACTGCCTGCACCTCTGTTTCCCTGCCTGCTGCCCAGTCTACACTCTATCTGTTTTCTTTCTCCAGTTTGAACCTATAATTTCTGCATGTTAAGAAAGCCACAAAAGTTATTACCAAAAATAGAAATTGACTAGTGTAGTGTCTTTTATCAGCATTGTTGATTGAATCTTGTCTAGTGGGTCTAGCTAGTTACAATCTGAATTGTTCAGTTGGTTTTAGCATTAGTATTTCAATTCTAGCATTTGATTTCAAGGAAAACTTAAGTTTATTTATCGAACACTTTTAGAATTTAGGTAGCAGTAACTGTAATTTTCACCTTCAAACTGCCCAATCTAATTTCCTGTTTTCAACCTGCCAAGTTTGAAAGTGTGTTACTTATCTCTGGTTTTCTGCTTTCAATTTAGTTTTTGTTGTGTTTCGCTCTTTATTTAGAACAGTTAGGTTTCTGATGCCTTTAATTTGCTCAATTTATTTCTTGTTTTCAAGTTGCCCAGTTTGTTCCGAAATTTTCTTTGTTGGCTTATTTATTTAGTTGTTTAGTTTTGTGTATTTAGAATTGTTTCCCACACTCATTAATTAGTTTATTTTCTGTTTCCCCCTTCGTGAATGATTTTAGGCGTGGCGGCATCGCCAAAACCCTCTTCGAATAGTATAGTGGAAGTGGGAAACTATAAATTATCTTGATAGGCTGAGTTTGCTTGTTTCTTTAATTCCAACGACAATTTACAATTCAAATAGCTTCTATCAGTATTTGTTGCGTCAGCTCTCATTCGTGGCCGACAGCGGCGGGAGTGGTGCAACGGCCGTGGGTGGCGGAGATGGAGAGATACAGTGGCCGTGGGTGGTCGTGGTGGCGCTGGTTTGAAGAAACTATCAAATGAGGAGAGAGTCGTGGGAAATGATACAGATTTGTAGAGATCAATTTCTTTATTTTTAGGGTTTTGACAAGGATTTGAAGATTTTGTGAGAACTGATTTCATTGTCTTTATCATTAAAAATAAAAAATATTTTAATTTAATTTATCAGTTTCTTTAAGTGGTGGACCATTAAATGAATATTATAGTTTTTTAAATCAAAATGATATAGAAATAGGATATATAAATTCTTTTTTTCGGAATTATATGTTTTACCCAGCGTTCCCTTTGATATATATGTATTATTCATTTATAAAAGTTGCTATTAATTATCTAAATTTTATTTCAAAAAAAGTAACAATTAATTACCTATATCTCGTAGACTCAACATCGATCACTTAAGAAAGCCTGGATGTTGTAACCATATGCATTGCATCTATACTATCTATATTCTGATCTTGTATCATAATAAGTCAATTATTATAATAAATCAATGTATGTGACAAAACAAAACAAATAAGTGTTACAATGGACTGCGACATCCCATTTTCAATCACTTAGCATTGTTGCAAGGATAGAGAAAATCCGTGAGGATTTCAAGTGATGACGTGACATTATACATAGTAAATTTGGTGTGTATTAATGATGATGGGTGATACAAATTGGAAATACCATAAATAATACAAGGACTTTGACCGCTATATTAGGGAAACAAATTTTCTTTCTTTTTTTACTTGTAGGCATGTATATGGAGAGCCCAACTCAATCCATTATCCGGAGCGTGTTGACTTGGAATATAGTATCTCTTTTTCACAACGTCACCATCAATTTCAACGAAATTTTAATTTATGGGATAATTGAAAAAATGTTAAAAGTTATGATTTTATATTTTAGTTTCAAAAGTTATAATTGACTAGAAGTCAATGAAAAATTATGATTTAAATGACAATTATTCTTAAATTTAATTAGGGTTTTATTTGGGAGTGATATATCACTAGTATTTGTCTTACTCTTTAGCAAACTCTTCGGTACTTGGCCATATTTGTATCTTTAAATATCTAGTTTAGAAAATATCTTGATTCAAATCAAGATGCGCTCATCCACTGAAAGATCTAAAAACCAGCGGCACAAGTAAACCAGAGAGCAATAACTGCTATTTAATAGCTAAATATATATAATATATAAATATAATATATTGTGAAAATTATAGGGGCCATTATAAATTTGTACTGTTGAGTGTAAGATATAACTGCATCTGCCCAACTTGAAACCGCTTGTCCTTTTTTTCTTTCGTGTTGTAAATTATAATATATCAAAATATATCTCAACTTCATATATATTGACTTTGTAGTACAAATTATATTTTCATAAGATTTGGAAGATCTTAATTACATTTACTATACATAAATGAATAAAATATAAACATCCTTGTCAACATTTAAGAGGTTAGATTACGGTTGTACTTGTAAGGAAAGCCAAGTTCACCAAAACTTCAGAAGGCCAGCTTATGATGGTAAAGTGTCCTTAACAAATGAACGTGCATGTTATTCAGTAACAAATCTAAATTATTGATTACTGTAATATTTGCAGCTGTTATAGAAATAAGTATATATAAAAAACACGAGAAATGTAAATCTTTTTAAGTTCTTTGATCACAAAGATCTATGATGGATTCATCGCTTTGCTGAATGAATGCAATACATGAGTTCGAATTTATTAGGAGTAAAAAATTTATTTTTATTCGTTCATTTCTTGTTCGTTGGTTTATGCACTTGTTTGTTAATTTTATGTGTTTGTTCGTCATTCTCTCGCTTCTCACGGGAAATTCAATTCTCACTAGATCTCTACACACATATATATACATATAAATTGAGAACGTAGGTGCTTGTTTTATGATATTGCTTATTTATATATATAATATATTTTTTTATGACAGTCATAAATCATGCAAATATTAATAGTCCAAATGGATTCATAGCAATTCTTATGCAACAAAAAAGGTACTTGCTCATCTTCAATATAAATAAACGTTATCAAAACTTATACAATTTGGCGACAAAAAATAAAAAAAAATAAAAAAAATAAAAAAAATCAGACATCAAGTAATGTTGCATGTTGAAGGTAGGACCCCACATCTTATGTATTTGCAACTATACTATTTATTGTGACATTTATTTATTCTTGGTCATTATTAGACATATCGCAACATTTACCTTGTCTCGTAATAGATAAAGTCTCTTAATAAATAAATATATGTTACATAACTGAGTGGCTATTTTAACACAAATATATAAATAAGTGTGACAATAGATAGGTGTAATTACAGTGCGTGGTATTGCTGGGTCCTATATATCTTCCTTGCATGTGGCATCTTTTGACCACGAAAAAAAAAAAGAACGAAAGAGAATATATATCTAAATAAACAAAACAAGATAAAAATGAGAGGAGAGTGGCAGAGAATTCATTAATATAAGACGTTGGTTCCAGAAATAAATTGATTACGGAGTTTTTTATTGGCTGTCAACTACTTCTGCAACTGCAATTCTGCAACTTGTAGTAGTATTCAGTTATTGGCAATGTTATAAGAATCGGAACAGCAAGTGAAACGGCGAAACTATCGGTTCATGGTTCAACCGATCAGATCGATCAGACCACTAGTCGAACCAAAATACGCGCACACACACACACACACACACACACACATATATATATATATATATATATATATATCTATATATAAATATTTATTATATAATTATATTAAAATTT
>JAYDZE010398689.1:0-16939 GCA_034509125.1 Monilaria moniliformis | reverse complement strand
GTGTGCAATGATAGAAAAGAGTTACCTGTTGGATTATGCAGTCTTTAATGACTGATTTTGTGATTGCTTGAATTGGTCTGGTCTCCATTGTGCCCTTTGATCTGTTCTTTGAACTTCTTCTGGCTAGTTCTAAAGTGGTGAATGGAAATATGACAACTTTTCCATCAAATATGATATGTCCATCACTTCTAAATTGTGGTCTGCTCACTGCACACATGAACATCACTTTGGTGATGAATCGTTTTGATTTACATGACCTGTATGGCTCTTCTTCATCTGGCAGCAGGTAGTATCTGTCTGAACACTTGGTCATATAAAACCATTTTTCATCTGTGTACCACATTGTGCATGGTATGATATTTCACTTTTCCATCCACTATAGCTGGCTGAAACTGGCTTAAACACCATTTAAGCCTACCAAGCTTATTAACTTCAATGAGTTTTGGCTTTATGGCACTTGTATGTGCTTTAATCTATTTTTGCTTGATCCATTGTCCCAGTGTACTTTTGCTAACATCAAGCTTACTGGCCATCTTTCTAATTGAAGATCTTTCAAGCACAGAAAGACTTCTTACCTTATTTACATCAACCTGCATTTTGTCTTTGTGCTGATAACCTTTCATTTTTGATTTCATCATCACAGGTTCTTCATACAACATCTGTGCCTTTGCTGTTTTCCACATTCTTTATATGGTTTTTCTATTGATACCATAAGTCTCTGAAGCCGCTTTCTGAGCTCCGTGTGTAAGCTTTCCATTGATGCAGTGTTGAAGAAGAAATTGAACCACAGTGTTCTTGAACTTGCTGCTTAGTTGTGTTGCTTCTTGCTGCCTCGGATCATCCATTGCCCTATGATGAGTATGTTTTGAGGGCCAATGTTATTTCTGCCTTTTTGTGATTAAAACTGATGTGTTTTTGTTTTGGTGGTAGTGTTGAATGTATTTATAGAGAATTTTAGAGTAACTTTTGGGTTCAACTTTCCCTCCTTTATTTTTGATCAAATCTGTAATGATTACTTTTTTATTAAAGAAATGCAGTAGGGTGTTTGGCCACAATTCGTGCAATTTTTAATTTATTTGCTTTATTATAGAAAATTTGATTAATTAATTAATCATTTAATTGATCAAAATTAATTTATTTAATCAACATTTTTTTAAAAGATCAAGCCATTTTCGATTTTTATAAACAAAAGAGTAAGTCAACTAACACTCAACTAATTAATAAAGTGGGACCCATATTATACTGCCACTCTCCAATTATTACACACTCAAACAATTTCTTAAAATCCGTGCCGTTTTCAAATGGAACACATATTCGCGGACAGAGGGAGTATAAGATAAGAAGAAGAGCCCATGTAGATAAACACATACAAAAACTACAAGGCTCTCAACTTCCAGTTCAATTCACATTTTCTTCATTTTCTTTTCGTTCTTCTATTTATCATAATTATACGAATTCTCAATTTGAAATTTACTTCTTGTTGCTGTCTTGTTTAAATTTAATTATTTTACTACTTATTTGTTGTGGACATTAATTCTTGGAAAATAATGATTAAACCGTATTTTATAAATTAGACTTTGTTCGTTGTTTCTTAGATATAATCATTAATAAGTGTTTTTCTGATAACATTGTGATGCAATTTAAACTATAATATGAATGTATAAATTTTCATTGATTTCTATTTTTATTTTCAAAAAATCATAAAAATTCAAAATTATGAATAGTTGAAGCCCCGAGTGAAAATATCCGACTCCATCAACATGTATATACCTAGTGTATAAATACTATATTTCTCTGACATTGCCGGAATAGATTATTCCACCGATTTGAACATCCAAGTATTTATGCATCGCACTTTCTAGGAAATTATTTAAAGTAACCAATCAAACTAAATAAATTCTTGTCGTAATATTACTCAAAGAGTCAAAGTATATTTATTTCTCCTTGGTCAATTCACTTTAGAGCAAGATATGATTATTCTTAAGGGGAACTTGCATAAATAAAAATAATGTAAGCTAATTCATTGCATGATTAGGTCGAACAATTTTCAATTTATTAGTTATGTAATTTTTGGAATATATATTTGATGCTATATATAATTAGTTTCATGTAATTCTCCCTACAATGAATTGGAAGGCAAAACACAGGTGGCATCAGCAGCCCTGAAATCATGCCACGTGGAGTAGAGTTTGGTGAGAGAGAAGTGGGATGGAAATTAAGAAACAATTCAAATGGTGAAAATGGGCATATGACTTGTGGAAGATAGTGAGGCAGAAATAGAGGGAATTCACATCACATGGATTGCAACAAAATCCACCAACCATAAACACTACTTCTCCAACATCACTACCTGCAAACCACATGCCTCACCTTGTGTGTTTCTCTCTCTGTGTGACTGTGTGTATTCCTCTTTCCCAACTTTTTGTAATCTAATGTGTAGGTGCATATATAATATTCTAAATTGACTTCGTTTTTTATGGATTAATGTATACACGTATATATTAATCTTCTCTTTGTACTAGAGATGGAAATTCCCAGCCTTGCTAGTTATATATAGGTCTTTTGTTCTAGTGTTTTACCATCTTGTTTTGATATCCTCGTTTCTTTAATCCAATAACCATTTCTTGGATATGTGATTTCAAAAATGATCCAAATGAGAATTCCATAAACCATAATGTGGGATTTTGCAAGAAGATAAATTTGGATTATTCTAGATTAAATTGGCCTAAAATTACTCAAGATTTAATTAGTTCAAGATTATCTAAAATTAATTTTATAATTAAAGAAAATCAAGACTCATGTAACAAGACTAATTCAACGTAACATTATTTCAAGATTAAATATCGGATCGATCGAGTCCATCCAACTGAACATTATATGAAGAGCCTAAAGTTCAAACAAACATCATATGATGAGATTAAGTCCCATAGCCACTTTCCATTCCTAGTATCACAATTACATATATTGGTTGCATCATTGTAACTAAAATGTAGATTTAAAAGAAAAAAAAGGATTCAATGTACCAAATAGTTGGAACCTTTTCCTTTGAGTGCATTTCACACACGTGTTTCCATTTACACTAAAATCAGGCAACTCAATTTGGTGGCAATGAAATGTAAATTAAAAAAAGGGGATACAAAATCAAGTAATGGCACTCAAAACTACAACTAAGCCACTCCTTGTTTCATTTTCGGAGCAGAGTAAGGTAACGCATTTGAATACGTTTCCTGCAATATAGAAATATCATTGTTTTATTCGGAAAATAAAAAACTACTACTTTTTTTCTTTTTTTTTTATAAAAAAGTTGATCTCTTCGTTTCCTAAAAGGAAGAAGTGTGTCAGCTGAATATGTGATGTGGAGTGTGACTTAACGTGGAAAAAATGACACATCTCAGAGGAAAAGACTTGGGAAATGCAAGTCAATAGTAATTTCTACAATAAAATATATTACATCGTAATTTCTCATAGTAATTCTCATAGCAATTCAATAGCAATTTCTCATACAGATGATAAAACAAAGAATATTGAAAATTAAGAAAAAAGATAATATAACGGCTAGTTTATTCGCGGTGAAGGGCAATTTTTAATTAAATCGTGAGAGTTGATTGTTTTTATATATATTTTTTTAAATGGTAAATATATATTATCCTTGCTATATTAAGTTTGTTTGTTTTTTTTTTTTTTTAAATTCTCATTTTGTCTATGGTCTCAATAGGAGTCCGGTTTGACGGCCAATTAATCTAGCTATAGTTTCGAATGGTTGAATGAGTAGAGTGTTGCGTCTTGTTCGGCCATGTGGACTGTCAATTAACATATAATAAATAAATTTGCACGAGAAAACTGTTCCCTTTTAATTTATTTTTCCCACTATTTGTTGATAGTATCAAGTAGAAATTATTCATTTCCGTAGTACCATATAATCATACAATTTTTATATAAAGAATAATGCATTTTTACATATACAATAACATATATTTTTGAATATACAATCACATATTACGTACTATGGGGACAAAAACTTGTGTACATCTAATGTATATATATATATATATATGGTGCATCTACCCCAATTATGCCTCTAGTAACATAAAGAGAGTCTCATATGAAGATATCATCACATGAAGAGGCACAAGGATCACACTAAATTAGGGTTAATAAATTTTGATTGCGGATTGTGTTTAATAAATCCTAAATTGGTATGGTTATCTCATGAGTTAGTGCTCGTAGGAAACTTTGTCTGACATAATAATTGCAACTTTTAACCTAACAATAGGTGGTTAATACCACAATATAATGGAACTCAAATCTAAAGACGCAAGTACTTACACTTTATTATGTATCTATATATAAGAAAAGGGATAGTGACGGGACATAAAACGGATGCAGGAAATGACAAGGACTCATACATCAACATAGTATCAATGCCTATCACTTGTACATCATTGCAACACAATCACGATGGAAGTTTCCTCGATTTTTCGCACTTATATAGATCGTGAAAAATATGCCTGTTATAATTGTTAGGAAAATATGCTGTTCAATCCATATTTGAAATTACGTTTTTTTTTTTAAAGGGATTGACAGGTTACTAAATCGTGTAGCCCATTAATTTTGAATTCAAACGATAATAATGAGGAAAATATATTATGTTTAGAGTTTACACTAAGACCACCCCCCTGGCCTCCCCCATTTTCTAAAGCAAATCAAGTATAATCAATTTCATTGCAAATTATACAAGTTCTCTAACTTGTCAAAATTGATACACCAAGGACTCTTTTAATGAAGAGGTCATTTGTTTAATTTCCACCTACGTGGGTTATAATTCTATTTTATGTAGATATGTCTTTGTAATTATTTTGGTTGTCTGATAATTGAACAAACTAATTTTTAAAAAAAAAATGTAATCTAATTACTTTGAAATTCTTGATATAATATGTATTTCTGTATTCAAAAAAAAATCTTGTGGAAATTCTGTATTCACGTTCATATATAGATTTTCGCCCAATACTTCAAATTTGCTAGTTTTGAACAAATTTTGTAACGGAAGATGCCCCCAATCTATTCTATTTAACAAGAGATTTGATGTCCTCTCTCTTAAATATGCTTAACTAATGCTTTGAATTTTGTCAATTGCGATTTATTGTCGTACTTGATACTATGATGCAAGCTAATTTACGTCAAAAGTGTAGAAGAAAGATGATGACGAGGACGATGATGATAATAATAATAATTTCGTACATATGTAAACCAGGCAAAATGAGAGGCGTGGTATCAAATTATAATAAAAGATACTTACACCTATTAACGGGTAGCCAGGGCTACTATGTCAACTAAGAAAGCGTCCACGAGCATATAAGTGAAGTAAGAAACTTTTATATATAAATAATAGTGAACTATTAATTCCATTTGAGAATGCAAAAGTGTAATTAAATAAACTATACATCAGCACATTGTGCTAAGAATTAAGATTTAAAAACTAAAAGAAAACATATTCCGTGTCAGAAACAGTTAATATGATGATGCAAATCAAAACTAGAAATAGAAATTAAAACACTCATATAGTTACAACTTTTGTGTTAGTACCTTAAGCACCACAATATGTCGAAAAGCCATTATGATCACGTGTTAGCAAGTCAATGACATACGACACTCAGATGTGTCGTTTTGCTCCGGATTAGTAGCTTAATGATGACGGGTTAAGGAGATAACGCATCAAGTAATGGCCACCAAAAGAGAAAAAGGGAAAGACTAATCTAACTCACGCACTAATTCTCGTTGCTCGTGTTTGGCTGATACTCATAGTTTTGGCAATTTAATTTGGAGAAGTGGGGTCTTACGAAAATAACATTTGGATTTGCCGTACAATGTTGAAAACCCCTATTTCACATGCACATGGACATGCATGATTCATACCCCTATCACATATATATAGCTAGGGTTTTGATAATTGTCTGCTATTATCATTATATACCTCATTAAATTTAAATTTCCAACTCAAATTGATGTGTGCAAGACTTTGACATTTAACATGCACAAAATAATAAAATTCAAAGAAAACAATTAAATATATATATATATATATATGAATAGGATTTTCGACGGTTTGTGTTAACGCTGATGGGAGGGCGGCAGGTCAACTCTCATAAGGGGCTCCAACCCCTACCAAGTTAAAGATTTTTGTTTGTTTTTATAATATCATTTAATGTTTGATATTTTGTGTAAATTATTATGCAAAAAGTTTTATCATTATAATAAATTATAGGAAAAATTCTCCTTTTCAACATCTCAAATTCAAAATATAGAAATCCAGCCCTCACCAAAAAAAAAATTCTGCATCCGCTCATGAATATATGTATGTATATTTCATGCATATAGAAATGATGTGATGTGGTATATTGGGCACACACCTATTATAAATTTGGGTCTTGCTTAATGAATTTATTGAGCAATTTATTTGTCACTCTCTTACCAATTGGGATTGTTATGTTGTATTCTGTATTTTATCAATTAAATTGTTGCGCACGTATATTCTTTTTTCTATTAGTATCTGGAATTTCGTTGGATGTATGTTAAATTGGAGTTTGAGTTCCTAAGTTAGAGATTACTATTGCAGTTTTCTTTAATTAAATTATAGTTTCATTAAAAAGTTGGCTAGTAGTACACTGACTTAATAAAATACTGTAATATAATTATACAAATGAATTCTATAATCACAGCTTGTTCTGTTTTTGTCTTCTCACTGTGGGACCAAACTTTTGACCTTTTCTTAGGCATTTTTCACTAACTTCCCCTGCAACATTCATTTCTTTCTCAGTTATATTACAAGAAATATAATGTGTGTTTTGGCAATTAAATAGTGTGTCCATTAATATACTTGACAACTACTCTATATTTAATTTCTTGAATTAGAAAGTATAGTATTGTAATCACTACAATAGTTGTGTGGTAAATATCTTGTCTATCCTTTTCTGTTAGGTATAAATTCACACAATTGATTAATAAAATTCATACAAATCCATTTTCTGCATATTATGAGTGTTTTTTTAAACCGCATTGTAACATTGACTTAGTGGTGAAGCTTCCAAGTAGTTTTTTTAAAAAGTTTTCCTTGATGATCTTCGTGTCAATTTCGAATTTGATTTCATAATATTAATTCAATATGAAAATCTCTCACAATCTACAAACTAAATTTATTTTTTATCTCCTTGTGAAATGATATGAATTCTCCACACCTAGCAATTCACTATTATGAGAAAACTTGGAAATTGCATATATTTCGTAAATCATTAGTAGATTTACGGTTCAACATACGCTCACATATATCACAAGTAATAACCAATAAGTAGTATTGTAAAAAAATAAATCGCAAGAAACAATCAGTATATTAAATGCTTCTTCTGTGCCACAAATTAAATTATTTATTCGTCGGCCTTTTCTACCGAAATTTACTAATTTGAAATTACACTATTACTTGCCAGGATTAACGACAATCTTGTTATTATTCCTTCCTAATAAAAATGATGGATGTTGCCATATATCACACTGCTTGAATATTTCATTAATACTTATGTCCTCTTATTATCAGTGGATGTGTATCCACAGTGCGATTTATTAAAAGCGCGTAAAATAGATTATATTCATAAACGTACTTAATCATACTTGGGAAATTGGAATACATGAATCTTGGCGTTATCTACCTAATTTATAAATTCCAAATAAATAATTTTTTCTCTTTGGAGATTAAGGAATAAGGATAATCTTCTTATATATTATGTGAATCTTGCGCTTGTCTCACTAACTTTATACCAATCTCCAATAACTTTCATTTTGCCAATATTAATTAATTAGAGTAATGCTTAACGGGTCCATTTAATCCAGGATCAATATTTATATCACCAACTCATTATACTCCAACTTAATGACTATTTCATCCTTCACACTTTTTTTTGCTATGAAATTTTCATTCCTCTTTTGGACCCAAGTCTTAATACATCTGCATACAGAATAAGAATGTATTAATGCATTATGGTTAAAGATAAAATAAACCACTTATTTTTAAATATCCAATAAATAATAATTATTTTATTCATTAAATAAAAATTTCATGTATTTGATCTCGACCAGTATTGCCAATCTGAAAACATGAGTTAAATGTATAACTGTAAATAGTTTTATTTTCTGGAAAATCAAAATTATATGTGAAAATAGATGATTATGAATGAAGATACATAAAAAATGAAGCCTTTGCAATTGAAATGAACTTTCTTTCACAGACAATCTAATTAGAGGTATCATAATATTATTCCATAATGTTGTGTATTGTCATGGTTATAGTCAATATTTATCAAATAAGTTAAAAATAATTATAAATTAATTAAGCTATACAGAAAGGAAATATACCATTGTGAAAAAACTCATTAAAAATAACGTTGTTTTAGTATTTAGAAATTTATATATATAGAAATACCACCGGATTTCGTATTAATTTATTGTAGTATTTGTTATGATAACCTCTATAAAAATTAAAAAATGTAATATACCATTGATTAACATTGTTAATGCCGGAAATTGAGATGTCAGTGTTACCTTCTAGAGGGTGTGAATTCGAAGGAAATGAATTCACACAACACGAAAATCGCATTTCAAGAAACAATTAAAGTTTGTGGAAAAAATCAAATATGGGAAGGATGAAGTTATTGTAAGAAAAGTTGAGCATTACGAGAGTTGTTGGAATCCTAGTCTTCAGCCTTTACAAATTACCCAAAAACTGACAATCCCTCATTCCTCTTCCCCACCATATTAATACGCAACTAACTTGTCACACACATTTCTCTATTTGACTAATTTTTTTTATTAAATGCTATTACCAATAATAATTGTACTGTTTCTTTTACCATTTCTTTGTTTTCATTGAGTTAATTGTAAATATTTGCCGATTATTATCTAAAAAGAATGATACCTATATATTGAGGTCCCCTTTCTGCCATGGATTACATGGTCTCATATTTAGGGGTTCGGACTTTTCTCTCTCTCTATATATATAGAGCTATTGAGAGGGAAATGTCAAGAAATTAGAAAAATGATAATAAAAAGAATGAAATTAATAATTTGTTATTTTGAAGTGGTGATATTAATTTTTTAATAAATATGAGTTATGTAATTAATTTATGAATATATCTCGTGTGGCCTCACCCTCAAATCTAGAAAAACTTGAATTGAATTACTCCTCATTCAACAACGCTCCACCCCCTCTGAAACCTCTGATCCGATAGTTTAGTCACAAAAATTGCATGTGTACGCCCTTTTGCTTAGCCATCCTTCTTTAATGCATCACAAGAATAGAGAGAGAGAGAGAGGAGAGGAGAGAAAAAATCAAGAAGGCGAGGCCCCCACTATTTCCTTTGTTTTTCTTTTCCTTTTTAAGTTTTTTCAGTTACCTTTATTTATTTTGGTTGTTTTTAGAAGATTTTCAGTTACTTTATTTACAGAGTAAAAAACATTTGATGTGAACCTCCCAATATAAATACACCCAAGGATTCCCACTCCCACCCCTATCTTCGTCTTTTATAATGTGTGTTTAACCTAAGACGTTTCCTTCCCATCATCAACCAAGTTAATTAACCTCGGATTCGGCAGAGTTCGGACATAACGCATATATACAAGTTTTTCGCATCCGCTCCTGTAATAACACCATGGCGATTCAAGCACAGTTGTTTTCGGAGAATCTAAGTTTTCCGCTCGGAAATTCTCAGGATTTGTTGGTCGAAAATGGTTGTGGATTCGATAATCTGTGTTTCGCGCCGCAACAGCAGCAGCAGCAGCAATTGATTCAGTTCGATCAGTTTCAGAATTCCTCGCGCCTTTTAGTTGATAGCAACGCTCAATTTCAGCAATTTATGACGTTCTCGCAGAGCGTTTCGTCGCATATCGAGAGGCAGAAGTTGGAATTCGAGCAGTTCCTGAATTTACAGGTAAGAGAATCAATAATTAATTTGTTTTTAATTTTTGAAATCAATAAAGACGGTGATTAGTTAATATTTATATTAATTCGAACAGAACAAGAGATTGAGAATGGCAATGCAAGAACAGAGGAAGCAGCAGATGGCGGTTTTGATGAAGAAATACGAATGGAAGAGTGAATTGTTGCTGAAACAGAAAGATGAAGAAATTGCCAAGGCAGCGAATCGGACAACGGAGCTGCACAACTTCATGAAGAGGATGGAGATCGAGAATCTGACGTGGCAGAGAGTGGCGAAGGAGAACGAGGCGATGGTCGTGTCGCTCAACAGCTCTATCCAACGGCTGAGAGAATCCGCGTATTTGTCGGAAAATGCAGCTGAAGATGCTGAATCTTGCTGCCAGAACATGGAACAAATCGAAGAGAAAAGTGAGACAAGGAAGAAAATGGTGTGCAGATGCTGCAATTCACGGAATTCGTGCGTGGTGATGCTGCCCTGCCGACATCTCTGTTCCTGCAAAGACTGTGAGGTTTTTCTTGATTCATGCCCTGTTTGTAGTATGGCAAAGAAAGCAGCCATAGAGGCACTAATTTGATTTTAATTTTTTTATTTAATTGAAAGACGAAAGCTCTTTTTCTTTTAAACTTTCTTTCGTTTTCCCCTGATACCAAATTTATCTGGGATTTCTTGAGTGTGGAAATACGCAATTTCTTTTATTTGGTTTCCTACAAATTTCTTTGTGGATTTGAATTACAAAAAGAAAAAAAGTAAAAAGAAAAAAACACTTAGGGATGAAGCACTGTCGAATTATCTGTTCTTTGTTATTTTTATTGACTTCTTTCATTCTTTTTTTCCTTTTTCCTTTTTCTTTTTTCCTTTTTAGGCGTTGTGTATTTGGCAAATAAAGTTTTCTTAGGCATTTTCGTCAAATTTACGTTTGATTTTGATAATACGTACATGTGTATGATATAACTGTAAAGATATATTTTGTTATTTGTGATTAATAACTATTTCTATAAAAATAAATAAATACTAATACACTAAAAAGCCTATAATAGTTGACATTTCATAGAGAGCACGTGTCGTGAAGCCTATAATAAAACTAACTCAAAATAAAAGTTATGCAATTTAAAAACGTGTTATGGTCTCCCTATAAAAATGAAATATAAATTATTTTTCGTGATTGTCATTTACCTGAATCTAGCAAAGAAAACTTCCGATTTCAGTTCTTTTATTTTGGACTAGTGAAGATTATATTCTCACATGAAAAAGGCAATGATTTTAATGATTAATATTTAGTTAATTCTGATTAACAATTTACTTTATTCTTATAATATTATTTACTATTTTTAATATACTTTTAGAATTATATCAAAATGAATTCCTATAAAGTTAATAGTAACAATTTACTTAATTTAAATTATCATTTTTCTGTATGCCTATAACATTATAGTCAAATTTCCCGATACAACCTTAGAAAATATTATTATGTATAACAAATTAATTGAGTATTCTTTGTATACTTCTGTTATATGACTGTTTTAAATATTACTAGTTTAACACAACAAAATTATTCACTCAATTAATATATATGAATTATCTCAATTTTCAATGATTTATTATGTTTAATAAACAGTTAATATACTATATCACACTATTGGCCTTAAATATACAATAGGGGGTATAAACCACTAATAATGTATACCCTATTTTTTATGAATTATTATTATTAATATAGTATATTATATTATCATATCGCCGTCAAATTAAATATAAAATAAAAATATAGACGAATCAAATTTTATAAACAAAACTCTTATTATAAACAGTTAGATTGTCCTTCCATTTGAACAATTTATAATTCTATTTTTTTTGTCAATAGCTCTAACAGAAATTATTAGCTCTTAATACTAAAGAGAATCAGTAAAATTTAAAGGTAATGGAATGTAGTTGCTATAAATTAACGTTAAAACATTGTTGCACGCAGAATGCTATTATATCATTAAAATCAATATAATTATTATAATTATGTAACTAATTGATTGTTACTGAATATTCTGTCTAGCTCTCCGATTTCAATTTCATTCAACAGAAGATAATTATATTTTTTAGAAAACAAATAATAATTATCACTTTCTTATATATATATATATATATATATAGGTGCGTTAAAATGAGAACACCCTTAGATATATAACTAAAAACAAATATACATCCTAAGATCTCGATTGGACGGACTAGATTGTAGGAAAAAATATATCTTTATTGTTTGATACAAAGATCATTAAAGGGCATAATTGTAGAAAAAAATTCCACAATTTTATGAAAAATCCAAAAATTATGGGATCTTCTTAAATCACACGATGCAGATATCATTATATATGGAGAATTATATCATTAATTTAACATATATATATCATTTTCATTAATAGAAAAAAAAAATCAATATATCAGATGAGAATGTATCATTATTAGTATAAAAAGGTAACATTATGAAAAGAATAATATATCATTATCAAAGAAAGAATGTATCATTTCACACTAATAAAGTATCATTAAAATATCATTATCAGAATATAGTATCATTATCGGCTGAAGAAGTTATCATTAATCGTAGATGAATGTATCATTAATCATCATTAACCATATCATTATGCATGTATAAGAATCTCCATAACTCACGATTTTTTTCATAAAAATCAGAATCCATAATCAATAAAATCATTTCCATAAAAATCGGTTATACCATAACTGATCAGAAAACAAAATTACTAAAATATCCTTCGGCTATTATAATGACGCCACGTGTCATGCTTTGCATCCATCAGATCTAAAAAACGTGCGGTTATGATGCGTTCTTAGTTCTACAATAAAAATTAGTTCTCATTTGATTATTACATATTGTATAACTAAGAAAAATAGCCTTTATATTAGAAAGGGCATGACTGTAATTAACACACGTTCAGATTTTGTTAATCCCTCTAATTTCGGTAACTGATTTGTTGTATCAATTTTATATCATTTATGATCATAACTACCACATTATGATATACCTTTGAACCTGTAATGCTTATACGTCATTCTCATAATGATATACTATTATATATATAATGAATGATTATGAATGTGATATGTCCTATTTCGGAATATAACTGTAATAAACACACGTCCAGATTTTGTTAATCGCCCTAATTTTAGTAACAAATTTGTTGTATCAATTTTATATCATCTATGATCATAACTACTGCATAATGATAGACGTATCTCCCTAATTTCGGTAACTGATTTGTTGTATCAATTTTATATCCTTTATGATCATAAATGTCGCATAATGATATACGTTTGAAGCTATAATGCTTATACGTCCTTCTCATAATGATATTCTATTATATATAATGAATGATTCTGATTGTGATATGTCCTATTTCAGAATATAACTGTAATTAACACACGTCCAGATTTTGCCAATCCCCATAATTTCGATAACTAATTTGATGTATCAAATTTATATCCTTTATGATCATAACTACCACATAATGATATATGTGTCCCCCTAATTTCAACAACTGATTTGCTATATCAATTTTGTATCCTTTATGATCACACTGCCACATAATGATATACATTTGAAGTTGTAATGCTTATACATCCTTCTGAAATGATATAATATTATATATATAATGAATTATTCTGAATGTATATGTTCTATTTTGGAATATAATGATATTTGTTGACGATCATAATAATATATGTTATGATGATATAATGTACATTTTTGTCATTGGGTATAATAATACACTTTTACATGTACAATGATAAAACGAAATGCCAATAATGATAACTATGTCGAGTGAGGGTTTTATTCGGATAATAAGGAAGTGAGAAAAATGTAGAAAAGATAGTTTTTGGAATGTATTTCGATAATGATAATGATTTTGAATTTTTTTCATGGTATACACTATCGTGTGTAGATACAGTAGGAAATAGTCCTTGATTTTCCCCGCCTACCCGAAATACCGGACCATTAATATTTCCATGAGACTTTATACCCTTTAATGATATAAATACCATAAAATAATGATGTCGCGTTCCATAAAATCAGGTCCGTCCATTTCAAAATCATATGGTCCATATTTGCTCTTAGTTATGCATTTAGGGGGTGTTCTCATTCTAATGCACTCCTATGTGTGAGTGTGTGTATATATATATATATGTATTACTTTCATTGCATGTGATAAGTATTGTATTTTACGCAGAAAATATGTGATAACATAAAAAACCATAGAGTCAATTCTATATTAAAATAATATTAACGGCTATAATAATTGTTTTGTAAAGAAATGTTGTGGGTTGCCACATACCTTAGTGGCAAACAATCATGTTGCATTTATGTTGATTTAGTGGAATTTTATTTTCCTGATTGGTTATTTAAATAAATGCCAAAAAGTTTAAAACTATTTTTAATGAGAACCGAACTTATGAGCTTAATATAATTTTGATAATACTTTGCCAATGAGGTAAGTGGCGGCCCGCAACATATAAGTTGGAAAATATATATTTGTATTTTCTTCTAACTTAAAATTAGAATCTAATTTTCCTGGATAAATTGGGTCAAGCATTATGAATTATAATTTTCTTGTTACTCGAAATTAAGCCTGATCTTGAAAATGGACTAATACATATGTGGAAAACTCATCAAAAATCACATGTATGGGTTCTCAAGGGCACACGTATGAGATTTCATCGCATAATCTATAATATTTTAACCTCACATTAATTAGGGTTTTTTTTTGTTCAAGAGAATCATTTAACCTTTTGCAAATTGATCAAATCAACCTTTAATTCCATCAAAACTTACAACAAGACCATATCGCGTTCCTCATGTCTCTCGTGAAATTAAAATTGAAAAAAAATTAGTGTAAGATTATGATATATGTAAAGGTGTGTGAGAGCAATGAAATGAATTTAATGGGTAAAAGTAAGGAAAGGAAATGATTATGAGTAGTAAAAGAAAAGGAAAGTTTGCAATGACGAATGGTCTGCAAATTCTCTTCCTCTCTCTCTTGCATTCTTTCTCTTGAAATAAAGAAAGAATAAATAAAAATTGCTTAATTAAATGTTTTGGTCGTGTGATCTCTTAGGGGTAAAAAAAATGAAAATTCCTTAAGGATATATATGGTTTCTTCCATTTATAAAATAGATATGATTTATTTTTTCAATTTAAAGAATCAAATTTTTAAAAAATGAAAATTCCTTAAGGATATATATGGTTTCTTCCATTTATAAATACTACAAATTCTAAAATTAGTCAAACATTGAAAATAGAATAAAATTACTAAATTCCTATTGTGGTAAAGACATTATGTCCTTAAATTATAACCCGTAAGCTTATAGTACTCTCTCCGTCTCTCTATCGCCATAAAGCTACTAAATTTTTTTAGAACCAATCACTCAATAATGAAAAGATAAATAATAATAATAATAATAAATTAACACAACTAATGGATTTTCCCATAAAATCCTCAAATAAGCACATTAATAACTGTGAACATTGATCTACGCATATTTGCAGTCCTCGACAAATACACATTGAGAAATAGCAAAAGCTACACCGAGTGGCCACACCACTAGTGTTGAAAGATTCCATAATACAGAGCAGATGAATTCGGAGGAAAAAGAGATGATGATCCAACCAAAGTTGAATATTGGTTGGATCAACTTCAAAGAATATTCGTCTTCATGCCTTGCACTCTCGAGGAGAAACTACAATGCGTTGTGGCTTTACTGAAAGATGAAGCATATATGTGGTGGATGAACATAGTACAAATCACTACTTCGGAGATACTATTATGTGACTTTTTTATGAAAGAATTAGAAATATATATTGTGAATCACTACAAACTGGCTTTGAAATGGAGTTGTGTAACACCTTTGCAAAACAAAGGTAGTAGTAAACTCTAGATTTGATAGAACTGCCATTCCACGAATTTGATCTTATTCTGGAATAGACTGACTGTATGTTTACCGAGCAGTAGTTGATTGTTGTTGTAAGAGAATGACACTTTGTACTTCAGATGGCCATGAGATACTGGTAATTGGTGAAAAACTACCTTACTAATGTGATTTCAGTCACGAGAGCCTGCAAGCTAGTAAGGAAGGATTGTGGGGCGTATTTGGACTAACTGGGTTGCGCAAAGCTTTCTATATTTCATGCATCAAAAAATAATTTGTAACTATTTGAAAATAAAACAATCTCAACATGGTATATTTCTGTTGTACCAATGGCTTTGATCAACACATATATTCTTACAAAAATTAAGTTGCTCCTAGCATTTTACTCTATACCAGATCAATTATACTACAATCTCAAATTGAATAACAGTATTAATAATCTTGTCTTGAATATAGATACCATCAAAAATCAAATTAAGCATCACAAGCCTAGGTAAGAGAACACAGAGGTGAAAGATATATGGACTAGATTAGGATGTCTTTGGTTAATTAATAATTGGACTGATTAATTAATTAAAATAGACAAAAGATAATAATAAGCCCATAGGCCCAGGGCCTATTGGTGCTATTATATGTACTTCTCAATTGTAGAGAAAGGAGACACAGAAAAGACTGCACGTACTTTTAAAAAGAACGTGAGAAAAGAAAACCTCTTTTGTCAGTTAAAATACGTGAGTTCAATACAGATTTCCTAGGTTTCTGACTGCAGATCTGAACGATTAATCACAACAAATAAGTCGTTCTAACTATTGTGATTTAACTGCTCAACGTATTGAATGCAATTATAAATCTACATCTGGTCCGCTGCATGATTATTCGATAATAACAAGAATTCCTAACAGTGGTATCAGAGCTCGGGCTCGATTCATAATTGATTTAGTGTCTAATTGATTGTGGAATAATTTTGGAAATTGAAAATTTTAGAAATTAAAATTTTGTAATTGGGTTTTTCAAAATCGAAATTGGAT